>JAHZMT010000891.1:0-47982 GCA_027743785.1 Sinhomidia bicolor | reverse complement strand
TATTCCACCGCCACCATCATCGTCAGCATCAAAGTGATGCACTGTTGTTGTGGTGGGCAATAGAAGTTATCGATAGTAGTAGTAGTATTAAGCCTCCTGTTTTAATAAACTGGCACATCATCGTCATCATTGTAGAAGTACGTACAGTTGATAATAATATAACAGGCAGCAGGAGAAATAAGAAAACTTCTTTTTTAAAAAAAACTTGACTCTATTCTCATGCCACTTGCATTTCTTTTTTTTAAACTTTCTTTCACAAACAACGTAGTTTGGTTTGCTGGATCACTACTGCTACATTTAAGCTTTTTTGTGCAAATGAGCTATATGAATGAATGTACACGTATGTATGTATATACATTACAGCTTTACAAGTAGTGATCGTAAAAATAAATACCTACAAACATTCATTGGTGCATTTCTTACAAATTACCATTTGTTAATGTCTTCTTTATGTATGTATGTACGTATGTGTTGGAAAAGACGCACGTACAAAACCAAGTAAAACGGTTACTTATGAATGACTGAATGAATGTCGTAAACTGAAAGAAAAGAGTCAACTTTACCATTATTTTGTAGTTTTCATATATATTCTTCAATAATTTTAAAAAAGAACAACTGTTTCTTTTATAATAATACTTGGATAAATATATGCATGTATAGGTAAATACATGTTTGCTTGTCTGTCTCCTCTCTGCTGCCACAATACTCACAAGTTAAAATGAGCTGCCGTCTTTCCAGGAGAGCTGCTACCACAACTTTCTATTCTAAACATCATAATAATATTATTATAGAAACTGGATTTTTTTCCAGTTTCCTCATACAAATACAACGACTACAACTTCTGCTTCAAATAACTTGTATATATGCCTGCTACTGACATTGCTCTTGAAGCAGAAGAAAGTGGAAGACAACCAAAAAGAAGAACATTGTTTCAGCTTTCAGCTATGCGACAACCCGTTGTTGGTGGCAGTGGTTGTTGGCCGATTGTCGTCTCAAGCAAAAACTCTGAGGCAAAAGGCGTTATATTACATGTTGAAACCAGCAAACTGGAGAAGATGGAGAGAGAGGAGGAGGAGGAAAAAGAAGAAGCAAAAACATCACTTGGAATAACTTAATTAAGAAACTTAATTTAGCTGTTACGAGGACGAGGAATTTTCTAAGATTAAGAAATGAAGGAAATGAGGCAGTTATTTCGTAGAAAAGTCTCTCTGGTCGTCTTTTCTTGTGTTTACCAGTGTAAAAAGATGTATAGTAGTTTTAGTTTTAAAAAAGACGTTGGTCGAATAGAGAACAAAAAAGAGAGTATATAAGTTGAGAAGAAGGCACAAGAAGAGAAAAAAAAACATTTCCATGTTGTTACAGAAAGATATACATTACATAACATTGGTATGCAAGCATATTTATTGTACTACCACCGAGACTACAAAACAACATAATGCCTACTTAGATTTTACTGCCCATACGTACACTCTGCTCAAAAAAAATATATAAAGAAAAAGCTATAATGTCGAAATAGGTAGATGAGCCTTATACAAAAGCATTCCGGTCATTGCTTAATAATAGCGTTGTATTAAAGCTTGTAAACTACAATTTTATACACATTTATTTTAAACTCTGATTTTCCAAGCAATAAAAATTACAGTCACAAAATACCATTGCATAACACATTGAATAAGTTTGTTTATTGCTTCAGTCTTTTCCAACCATTTATTTAATATACTTTTTAAAGGAAAGGTCTGGGGCATTTTTTTCGAAATACGTAAATAACTACACGCACAGGTCAGCTTGAAAATGATCAATACTTTCTTTTCAGTCTTTTTAATGACTTGGAGTACACTAATAACTAGCCAATATGCACAATAGCTACAAAATTGTAACTGTGCGTGGAATGCTTCCAATTTATCTTTGCACCCGGGGAAATACATAATGGAGATATTTTCTTCTTCTTCGTTTTTTTCTAAAGAAGTGCTCATAAGAAACTTGCAGCAGATTTTTATGTACGGCTCATTGAAACATGACGAGCACTTATGGGTAACGAAACCAATATAATATTTTCACCGTGAATAGATCCGCTGTTCTCTGCTTTTTGCAGTGCTCGTTCACACAGCTCAGTGAGCCGAATAGACAGCAATGTAAAGTTGGCTGCGTTCTCTCTAAAGAAGTCTGTTCTTCACGAGAGATGGAACGTCTTCATAAAATGAGGATGACTAGAAGGATGTCATTTGGTGAAGGCAAAGAGGATGAAATGGAGAGAAAAAAGAGAAGAAAGCTGCAAGGACATCAAATGACACTTAGTCTCCACAAATGCCCACTTTTCATGCAATTAGACTCGATACAATCGGCAGATAACGAAGGACTGTTAAGAGTTATTTCCTTTAATAGATCCGCCTTTTATTTGTATTTCTCTCAGCAGCACACTGCTATATATAAATATGTGTACTTACTTGTCTTATATATACGTGTACACATGTGAAATTCCCTACCCAGCATTTACATGGTGAATGAATGCTTCTACTGCCTGTCGTCTTTTCATTTTACTCTTTAAAACAAACAGTCAGAGAGAAGAGAGAGTTGTTGTTGTTGGTGGTGGTGGTAGTGGTAGTGGTGAAACTGAACATGTGCTTCTTTCACGCAAGCAGAGCAGAGATCCTCCAATTAATTTCCAATCTATTGCATTCCTAAATTAAAACACTACTACCGCCGCCGTATCGTATCGTATCGTGTACAAGACGAAACACTGACTCATTCATCTATTTCTACTCGACCATATTTTCCTCAGTCATTCATTTATTTATTCCCTCATTTTGTTTCACTAAATTAAAGTGTTTCTCTTCTTCCACATAATAGTATGTACATACATCCATCCGCACGCATACCATGAATACTTATTACATCAAACGTACACATCCTTCTTGTTTACCACATAGCAATTGTACATTATCTTTTGAGTGTGCAATGTGGACGTAAAGTATATAAATATACCTGCTCCACTTGTGTTTTAGTTTTGTGTGTGCCACTTATATAAAAGAATATATTAGTATAGGTGTAACAGCACATACGGTAAAAACACTGAGATTCATGTGAAGATGAGTCACAGCCACTTATTACACGGTTCAAAAGATAAATGCATATCATGCAACTTTTCTTCTCCTTTCTCACATTGAATTTCTAGTGGTAATTTGATTTTGTCAAGATTTATATAATGAAGGAGATATATCCACACACACAGTTTTTGAAGTGTTTACATTGATTGAGAAAACACCCATTTTCAAGAAAATTCATCAAGGCAGAGCGAGTAAATTGCTTTCATGTTAATTAGTAATTAAAATTGTGGACAGCAGCGGGGGAACAATAGAGTAATATCTGAATGTTAATTTAAGCCGGTTTTGTTAATTTTGGGGGCGACACGAGGACTCTGACTCGCAGGAGCGTTTATTGGATGAGCAAAGTAACAACAACACAACTCCAACCTCATCATCAACAGCAGCAGCAGCAGCAAGCAACACCAGGACCAAAAGAGATTTTTTTTTATACAACCTATCTATCCGTGGCAGGCATGATGGAAAGTATACGCGATAGAAAATGGGAAAAAGTAGAAAACGAACTTTTAGTAGAGATATATCTACTTGTATGTACATACATTGTATTAGAAAAGAAGTCGTGGAAGAAGATCCTCTTTGTCTGCCGTAAATACATAAGAGGGTTCTTGTTCTGGGAATATTGGTACATTGTGTAAGTGTGTGTGTGTGTGCTGCTGGTTGGCGATGATGCTTTTAAGCAAGCAGAATTGGTGTTGCTGCTGCTGCTAGTGGAAGACCTCATATACAAAACTACGTCTGCTGCTGCTGCTGCTAATATTACCCCTGGAAGAACTTTTTCCACGTTTTCCCGTATACTACTACGGTGGGATACATAGCTTTTATAGATATAATAATGATGGTCGTTCTTCTTAAATTAAATTCTCGCATGGTTTCCTTTCCAAAACCTCACACATTGCCAACAGAAGAAAAAGCTCTCTCTTTTTCACACACACACACACATATATATATATACTACTAGTATGCACATAAGTAGAGTTAGAGTGGCACACGCATATTCCGCATATAAGCTTGTCAAAATGCACGTGTGTTAAAAGGGACATAGACAATATAAAAAAATGATGTATGTATGTATGGCTGAAAGTGTAAGTGGAATGCATATTTTTGTAGCAACTGAAAATTGGTTCTTGAAAGATGTTCTCCTCCTATCCTCTTGCTATCACTCATGTGGATATTATTATAACTTTGCAAGGGATTGTCCTCGTCTCTGCGCGTCACCGATTTACTATTACTTCTACAGGGAGACAGAGCTCTTCTACTAGTTGTACGTACAACTTTGTGAATTTGTTGCTTACATTCATGGCGTGCGATATTATTGCCGGTTTGGTACTATTAAATTACTCCATTTCATTCATTCATGTAACAGGATGAAAAGGTGTTCCAAGAAATGTGCTGAAGAGCATGGAGGAGATGAAAGGTCATATTATTACTCTACGCTAATGTAAATCGACTGTGTGTGTACGTATGTATATGTAGGCGTTTATACTACATGCTATGTACATCTCACTTTCTTCCTTTTCCAAAGAATGTGTGTGTATGCAAACGGGAACGTGCTTCTAGCAAATTGTTTAATATGATTCTTCTGATAGATTGAATAATACCCACTCAAAGCCATGTCATAATTTCCAGCCATTTAAGTCTTGTCAACTGTGGAAAATGATTCTTTTATTCAACTTTTATTGAGTGCTCCACCACCACCATCATCATCATTCTCATCATCATCAACATCATCGTTGTAGCAATAAGCGACGACAAGCACAAGAGCAAAAAGGAAAGAAGCGATGGAATAAAAAAAATGATGGAGTGAGAAAGAGAAAAAAAGGGGGGAGGAGAGCGAGAGGTTATTGAAAAAATGGAGGTGAACGAAGCATAAAAAGAAGATGATTGAGGAAACAAGGAATTTGTCGGTGATGTGATGATGACGACGACGATGCGGAGGAGGATGAGGTTGTAATATGTTGATGCTACTGCTGCTACTACTGAGAATCATGATGATGATCATGATGATGATGAAGAAGAAGAATAAAGAAATGTAGTAGTAATAGTAGTAGCTCTAGTATTATCATCGCCGCTCTTTGCAAAAGGAAAGAATTGATATTGAGCTTTTGCTCTTCTGCTCTCCTCGTCCTACTATCACTCAACCTAATAATATTCTTGTTGGTCCTCATCATCAAATCGTCATCAACACATCACTGCACCGGTCTCTTTTTTCTACTTGCCTCCATTTCACTGCAGCGGTGTGTGTGTGTGTGTGTGGTACGGTACGGTACGATACGATACGTTGGTGGCGGTTTTCCTTATATTTTCCTTCTGATGAGGATGATGACGCTCCCAGGAATGTGATCTTCATGATGTTCTATATAAATTCAATCCAATTTCCTTTGCAAAATCCCTTCCCAGTGTGCTTGCTTGACTGTCTGCCTGCCTGCCTCTCTCTCTCGCCTTGAGTTTAGTACTTGTTGTGTGAGAAAAAGATAATACTTGCTGTGCATGGATATGGGACCTTCTTGCGACTGACTAAAAAGGTAGTAGGAAGAAAAGTAGTGGATTGTTGCATACATGCATAAGCCACAGGCCTAAATACAAATTGGTGGATGAATGTGAATATTGTGATTCCACAGGACACACACTCTACACACACATTTTTACTAGCTGTATATACGTACATTTTTCTCTTTTTTACAAATATAGAGGCGTAATAATATGTATGTGATTAGATACTGACAGCCTCTTTATGATGACTCCCTCTTGTTACTGCTATAAAGAACAGTCAATATTATTATTATTATAAAAAGAAGAGAGGGCTCGGCTAGTGTGGATGGGTGTTATAGTTTTCTACTCGACTATTTTTTCGAGCTCCTGTCTTCGTGCCTTGTCATGTCATCATCATCTTTTTGATCATCATCAGCACATCAGATCACCAGCATCATCAACTTCTTGTACCACCACCACCACTGACTATATATAGCTTTTAATAAAAAAAACTACATCTCTTCCTCTGAGAGAGTCACCACCAGAATACCTATACTATATCATCTCAGTAGCCTCATTTTCTCTTCTTCTTTTTTTCTTCTTTTATAGCCCAGCAAAGACATACGGGTTGAGATGTAGAGAGAGAGAAAAAATCATATTGTCTACTACCACCGATAACTAACGATGCCAATGAAGATGATGACTATCGTCGTCGTCATCATCATCATCATCATCATCATGATTCTCGCACATTGTTTGATTCTCTCAAATTTCTTTTAGACAAGCTTAAAGATTAATCCATTAACTTAATCTGATAATGGTGGCGACGACGATCATTGTGTGGTGATGACGATGATCCCATTAAGAGTTTCCCAAAAAATCTTGTTTAAATTATGAGAGCGACATGACACGTACCACTTCTTCCGCATCAATGAGCGCATGCATAATACCCAATCACTACTATCCTCTCTTTTTTTTATGCATCTTCTCCTCTCGTATCTCCTTTGCACACATACAAAAAATCGTACCTAGTCAACGCTATTTTATTAGATTAGTGTCAAGTGAAGAAGAGGCACAGTAGAGCACAAAATCGGCTGATGTCTCCTTAATACAACCACTACTACAACTACTACTACACCACCCCAAAGTTTAAAAATACCAGGAAAATTGGCTCTCTGTCTGAGGGTAACATTATTAAATTGGAGGGAGTACCTAATGACGGCAACTTATCTGAAAAAAATGATGATGATGACGATGTGCATTATTCGTTTATAGCATAAAAATATGGAGGCTACCCTTCCTCATGCATGGAACAAAGAGTGAAGCGACAGTGTGTGCAAAGCAATATTGTTTCACAAGTGGTGCTATCTTCAGCATGACGGCTTTTTGGGTAGCAATCAATCGTTTGATGATGAGAGAAGATTTGAGTGAGTATTGAGTATAATATATATATGTGGTAGGTGTGTGTATCGGCAAAAGCATTTTTCACAATCATCACCCAGTCTGATAAACTGAACATGGAAAAAAAATCATGTGGTGGCTTTCTTGCTACAGGGTTTAAAAACAAGTGGAAACTGTAACACGCGGATATAAGGTTATATACTTTTGCTGTGCTGCTGCTTTAAGCATTACTCTTTTCTTAATTTATCTTTTCACCAAAGTAATAATGGATGACGGCTCAAAATTGGATTTAGGACTTTCTCACGAACTTCTCTCTCTCTCTCTCTCTCTCATTCTTTCCGACTTGAGTTCCCATTCAAGCTATTTTCAACAGCCCGGCTTTCCTTGCCATTACACAGAATTTCTTACAATACAATATATTGCTTGACTGAGCAGCACTAAACCATTTTCATGGCAAAAGATTTTTTTACCTGAGGTCTCTGCTTGCTGGGCCAAGCCATAACCAAACCAACGTATATTATATGATCGTTCCGGAAGAATTACATAAATAGAAGTTGCTTGCTGCTAATTTCTGTGTCTTAACTACCATTTTTCAAGTGATTTGAGATGATACTGACTAAAAATTATAACTTGCCTGATTACTCTTGCTTTACTTTCCGCGTGGTGGTACGTCATTTATTTAAAGGATATATATGTACGTAAGAAGATGCTACAATAATATCACTCTTCAACACGTCAATGTAAAAAGCTGTTAAAAAGTTTCATAAATCGTTTATAATGAATATATGATATAATTTTGGCCAAAAGTGGGTATCGTTTATTACAACCACCGTTTCCTCGTGCTGGATAGAGGGCAGGAGAAAGAAAAAAAACCTGTTAAAAACTTTTGAAGAAGCTCTTTGTAACTGAGTGAAGGATCTTGTGCTTGCTTTTTTGTTTGGAGTGAAATTTGACACTTTAATCAAAACTGGAGTTTAATCCAAGGATCCGTGGGAGTTTACGGTCATCACCGGGGTGCGAGATTAGATTACCACTACTGCCTCTATTTGGTTTTCCATGCACATGATGGCTAAAGCCATTATTGAGCTCTCCAAGAGACGTAATCATGTCATGCCACATTTTTTTCATTATAATATCCTGATCATCATCATCGTCTGCTCTTTTGGTCTGGCATCATGAAAGTGTACACAGTAATCACCACGCACATACACACACACACACACACACACACACCACTACACTTTGTTGCGTGAAGCTCTGTATATATGAGAAACAACACAACTACTAAAACTCATGCATCATCATCATCATCTTCACCGCCGTCGTCGTCATCATCGTCCTTCTGTACAGATTGAAGCCTTCCTTTTTAGCGTGTTCCATTCAACTCGTGTGTATGTGTTTTATGCGTAATAATAATAACACCAGTACAAAACATACACACACAAGTGTTCGAGATTTAATGCGTAACATTATGAAAATTAAAATAACATACTATTATTATATGTCCGTACAACATGTAGTAATCCTTCTGGACAAGAGTATAGAGTTTGCTGCTCTTCTGAAGCTTAATGCTCAGAGTACTTTGTTCTTGTTACCAAGAAATGCCGAAGGTGTTTATATGCTTGTACCTTATATCCTACTACATACACCATTACCATCATCGTCATCATCATCTTATTTATCCTCCTTCTTGGGGAGTACTGGTTGTTGTTGGTTCGTGTGAGTACATTTATTCAGAAAAGTGCCACACTGCGTTTTCAAAGGTGGCATATATAAAATTAACATTGTAAGTGAGTAGTAGTAGTGGGGGCCGGGGAAAGCAGAAATGGGAGGGCTACTAGGGTGTATTTAAGGTGGTTGATTGCGTGAGCTTGAATAACGGAAACACATTAACTTGCTCTCTCTCTCTCTCTCTCTTTCTGATTAAGGATTAGAACAAGCATTCATGTACACAAAACTCTCCCTTTTTCTCTTCTTCTTCATATGTACTTCTGCCGGCGCATAATGCTCATTCTATGTGGCATATTACTTTTTTCCTTGTGTATCATGCACAAATTTTCATACTTGGACAAACACGTTTTATAATAGGTAATAGGCTAATAATATCACATGATATTATTGTCCATAATAAAATACCAGTATCAAATCGAGCATATAATAACACATCAGTGATTCATGTTGTGCTGACTGTACTGACATGAATACAAATGTAACAAAAACGGATCTAACTAAGCCAAAAAATGTAAATGGTGCAAGAAAAGCAATATTCACATCACAAAACTAGACATTATTACATGCACTGTAGGAGGAGGAGGAAGATGATGATGATGATGATGATGGTGGTGGTGGTGGTAGGTTGATGTTCATGATGATGAACATTTCTACTTACTTCTTCTTGTTCGTACTACTACTACTACAACCACCACTACCACATTTTGTCGTGGGGAGAAGCATATTATTATGATTACAGCAACAACAGTCTACATTTTTTACCTGACATGATTACCGTTGTAAAACATAGGCTGATGCCCTTAAACAATCTCTTTTCCTGTGTGCACCTTTTTTTTTGTTCAAAATACACATGAGCGGCTGGCTAGGCAATTTATCCAGCTTTGGAAATGCCCAGCCGTCTCACTCACTCAGTTGATTAATCAATATACATAAGTGGTAAGTGAACTGAAGGCCACCTTCGTTCCTCTCCAGTTCATTATGCTTATTACTTTTATGCATTTATTGTAGCTTTTAAATTTATACAATCACCATCATTGCACCTGCTCATTTTTTTATAACAGGTACTATACATCCTACAACCTGCCTGCACAATAATAAATACTAAAGCACTCTCAATCCTATTTAATTTTTGAAATTTGATGGACTCTTTTCTTTCTTCTGGGTTTCCATTATACATTTTATTAATGAGCTTAAATGGGGTTGTGGTGGTAGTAGTTGTAATACTAATAAGTGCTGCTTTATCATAATAATATCAGAATGTAGTACTTTCTATTTTTTAATATTAATATTCATCATCATAAAAGACCATCATATTGTAGCTCTAATATTATTAATATTATACTTTGTCGTGCTGTTTCTGATGGTGAAAAAAAATGTTTCTCAATTTCATTTCGTTAATATTTAATCATGCAATTGCAATTTTGCAAATTTACAGTAGTAGTAGCAGCAGCAGCAGGTAATAATTTTTTTCTTATACTTTCATCATTTATCTAATCTCTGGACTTTGAAAGTGCTACTGCTACGGTCACAGTACAAAAAAACTTTATTTTTTGGTTATTGAATTTGGAATGCAACCTATATTGCTACTACCTCTGTAGCCTTGTATAAGCTCATTACTTAAATGCTACACTTGCAACAACAACAAGCGTGTAAAACATACACATTTACCTAAAAGTTGTAATAATAGGTAGTAATAGGTATATGTACTTTTTATATAGGTACGTCATCATGATCATCGCGCGTTGTCGTCATCATCATCATCATATTACTTACTACTATTACTACTACTCCCACTATAAAAAACCTAATGTATTTTATAGATTAAATACATACAGCAACATTGTGCTGCTTCTTTTTTCCCTCTTCCATCCAACTTATTTTATAGCACGGCTGGTTGGCAGAAAGGAGCAATAATAACAAACAACACACACACAATGTTATTATGTGGATAGAAGAGAGCGAGACCTTTTTAAAAGAGACCATTTTCGTGTTTTAAGTGAATTAGAGCCATTAAACATATTAAAAAAGCGCATTTGGTCTCTCCCAATTTTCTATTATCTCGCCATAACCAAAGTTCCGCTGTTGATACTGATGATGATGATGGCGATGATAATACAGAAAAAACATACACACGACTTCCACTACTACTACTACCGCCGCCGCCGCCACCACCATCATCACCGCTGCTGCTGCTTCTGCTGTTCCTGCGTTTTTGCCAGCATGGCTATCCTATCACTATCGGAAGAATATATAAGGAAGTTTGTTTTTTCTAAAGGCAAAGCAAAGCCACATTTTCAATTTTGGACGGATTCATTATCGGTCTATATCGATTTCCTTTGCTTCTGCTGCTGCTGGTATGGTGGTGGTGGTGGTAATGGTAATAGTAAGTTGTGTATGTGTGTGTCTGTCTGTTTCTGTGCAATTGAATACATATACCATCATCCGTCCCTAATCAAAAGAATGCATCTACGTATGTCCTCTCCGCTTGCTTTATATTAGACTAATGGTGCTGCTACTTCTCCCACACACATAGGTACTCACTTTTTCTCTTTGTGTAGCCGTTTCCGATTTTGAACTTGCTTTTAGATTGAACCATTTTACTTTCAAGGGAAGAACTTAAGTAAACTTCTCTCGCTCTCTCTCTCTCTCTTTCTCTCTCTTCTTCTCTCCCTCTCTGTGTATCAGTGGAAGAGGAGATGGTTACTCAAATACATTGAAAGAAAGAAGAATGATGATCCATTATAAAGTATTATGTAATGCTTTTCACATTATACTTATAAAATTGCTGTATAATAAAATGTGTCTATCTATCTGTGCATACATATACCTAAGTAGTGTGTATGTATAAAGAGAAGTACATTAGTGATGTGAGTGAGAGCAGGTGTTTTGATTCAATTCAATAAGGTTCTTATTATATATATATATAAATATATATATATTGATATTCCATTAAAACTACTACTTTGCTGTCTCTCACTTGATTTTGATGATGTGGTGGTAGTGGAAAGGACAACGGTGATCATGATGATCATATAATATTGTACGGCTCTTCTTCTTCTTTTATCCTTTTTTTATATTTGTGTACTCGCTCACCCCATAGATTTATGCTACTACATGTCTCTTTTTTCACTATATATACATATTATGGGCTATTGCTCGAGTCCAAATAAAATAAATTGAGAATCACATAATGCTTTTAGCTATGATTACCTGAGAAAATGGAATAAATCAGCTGGAGTGGAAGTAAAAAGAGTGTGAGGAAGTGAAGAGAATTGATACTGTTGAGAAGTGTATAAAATGTTTGCTTCTTTCCTAATGAGATACACAATTCCAGGCGTGCTATTATATTATTATTATTATGGATTTAAATAATATCAAAAACTTAAACTGCTTTTGTAAGCTGCTTGATGGATTGATTCAAAAGGAAGAAAAGAAGGAGGGTGGGACGTATGAGGTAATAGTAGAGCTACAAGAAAGATACATTGTGTGTAGTTGCATGCGTATATAATAATAATGTGTTGTTCCGTAATCATGCCATGATGAGTAGTCGGTTTATTTTGATAGATTGATTTCAGAAAAGGTGGAGTCCTTTTTCGTGGACAATTTGGAAGGAATAAATAAGAATTTAAGTTGTTGGAGAAAAGCCCGGCCCTAGTTTGGTACTAATAGCTTGAAAACATACAAGGTGAATAGTCCCAAGCGCAGCACTGCTGCTGCCTCTGCTGCTTCTTCTTTGGTTCAATCCTCACCGGCCGACAGAAAAAAATAATAATGACGACGATGATGATGATAACAACAGCTAAAAGAATTGTAATAAAAGCTTCATATCACCATTGTTTACCAATAATGTGGTAGAAGGAGAGTAGTAGTAGGATGAGAGATATATCTATATAAAATGTGTACTTATATGAAAGAAGGGAAAGAAAGCAAATGAAAGTGTCTGTCCATCCATCTGCAGAGTAAATGAGAAAAAGGTCTCTCTCTCTCGCTCGCTCGCAACTCAACTCATTCACTCATTCAGCCTAGCAAGCAATATGATCATTGTACAAAGTGCTTGTAGTTTTAGAGGAACAACGCGCTCTAATGCTGGCAAGCAAGGTCCCGACAATGATATTATTATATTATGTAGAAGTAGTAAAGTAGAAAGGGATGTTAGTAGGAGAGTGAGCAAGCATTATACACACAAGGAGTGAGTAAGTGAAGGCAGGGCAATAATAGTAGAAAAAGTAATAAGAGCTGCCCATATGGGTTCCCATGCTATCAAAGAACACTTAGCAAGCCATAAGCAAGCGCCACCACCACCACATATTACTTTTGGACGCACACAATGTGTATGTGTGTTTTGTGTGAGTGAATATATTGGGTGGATGGAGCCGTATTATTATATGGCATCAACAATAACAGCAAAGAGAGAGAGAGAGAGAGGAGCAGCAGCAGCAACTTTCAACACAATTGTGTGTGTGTTTGTTGTACGTCGTCGTCCTCGGAAAGAAAGTGGATTGGATGGGTGCTCCCCAAGCTTGACAAAGTTATTGCATCTGATTTAATTTAGTTTTCTGTGTTCTTTTGGTCTATCTGTCAGCTTTGTGGCAACAGTCTATTTTTTAAACACTTTTATTTGAGAATGAAATATTGGAGGGATTTCGCTCAACACTGTTGTGTGTGTGTGTGTATGTACGTTCATCGTCCATTCTATGAGTTTTTTTTCTCTCTCTCTCTCTCTTTCGTCTCAACCAATTTCCCTATACTGTTTTTACAGAGTACTACTGCTGCTGATGCTGCTACTTACTTGTTTGTGAGCGATGATGATTATGCCATGCCACCACTACTACTGAATGCCCTGTGTATTCTATTAGTAAAAATGGTAGCATTATAATAATAACACAATATTATATAAACAGTTTTTGTAATGGAATATGTGCATATATGTAGGTATATTTTAATTTTTTTGTGTTATATTATTTTTAATAGAATATAACAACGCAACAGAGTGTCCCTGCGTGAACCGAATATTATTATTATTATATGTTTTATACATGCACATTGCACGCTAGCTAGTTATTATATCCAGTCAAACAAACAACAAATGATAAACGACGGAGGAATATGGACGCACCTTTTTACAAAAAGAGCTTTGTTGTGTTCCCATTCATTTATAACGACAACATTAGCATCAAGAATGAATCCATGTCTTAATGAGAAAAGTGCTTTTTGTGTAGTGGTAGCAGTGCTCTGGTAATTCCATTTGCAATTAAATCGTTAGTCAAAAGAAGAGGAGGAGGGCTACTGCCCTGCTCCTGCTGCTTTTGTAGATATATAAATGAGTAAGTAACGAGTAGAATGCCATGCAAGAAAAGAAGAGAGAAAAAATAAACAGTGTGTGGTGGCGTGCCAGGCTCATGTCTAGTTGAAGTTTTTTTTACCCATTTTATTAAAATGACTCCATTCAATTCCAATAATAAGATATGTGTACATTTGTGCTACATTTATTATGTACATTCATTTCAAAAAAAGCAATTGCGCACGTTTTCATCGTGCATGCCATGCACTTCTCGGGAAAATGACGACCTTTTACCGTAATACCTCTAGCATTTAATAGTACAATTCATTTTCTATAACAATATCTCCTGCACTTTTTAAAACATATAGCTATCTATGCACCCAATCCAACGTCGTATGTACGTACATACATGCATGCATACACCACCGCAATTCACCACCAACCACACACACGGACCGATTGCCGAAGAGCAGGGCCAGGGCACTCGTGCGAAATACATACAATTTTTACATCACTCATCAAAACCAAAAACAAATTCCTCGAGCCGTCGCAAGATTAATTTCTTTCTCAGCCCAGTGAGAAATGAATGGGTGAGCAAAACACGCAAAACGAGAAATTGGGTTTTGTGCTGGTGTGCTGCTGGTGGTGGTGCTGTTCAACTGAACTGACTTAAAGTGAATGTATGTGTGTGATGTGTTATTATTACTAAACCACCACACCACCATCATCAATGTACCGATGTTGCTGATAGACTGGTTACGTGTTACTATTGATGCATCTATTACACATTTATAAGAACTTTTGTATACAGAAAATTAGTATGTGCCTACTGCATACTACCACATATGTAGATACATATGATGGCATGCAAGCGTGTATATAATATGGACAGTTCCTAATAGCAAGCTGAATTTACTGTGCTTGTTGGCTGCACGTCTGTCTGGTCCCATTATTGGTTGTTGCAAGAGAAGAAGACCCCAACGAGTAACTAGCAAAATAGAAAAGGAATATTATTGCCTTTCTCCTCGTCTTTCCTTATAACAACGTGACAATTCCTCCTGCCTTTCTTCCTTCACAAAACAGCACTAACTAACACTACACTTCTCCTCCGCTACCATTATTATAATGCAATAAGAATTATATAATAATATGATCTTGTGTACATGGTTGCTGTTGTTGTGTGGGCCTGTTACACTCTCATTGTTTCAATTTTGATGGCTAATAGAGAATAAAGTGGTTGTATGTTTGTGTAGGTGTGCACAACGTTATTATTATTATGAGAAAGAGCACAATGAGTGGTGTGTAAGCAAGCAAGCAAGTAAGCAGCAGAGGAACCTGTAGACAGCCAAGATTTTTTTACGTGTGTACAAAAGTGATTCCATGAGGTAGTTGGAGAGAGAGGGAGAGGGAGCGGGAAAGGGAGCATACAATTATATCTTGTTATACAGAGCTTGTAATAATAATAATAATAATAACAGGGCTACACTGCCAGCAATAGTAATAAGTGGAGACAATGTATAAATGTATGTGGCATGTATGTATGTACATGTAATTATATATACCTCCACGCTAATATTACTTCTTCTAGTATTGATGGTACAACTTCCAATTTAATTTCCTCGTCCTCACGGATCCAATTAATTTGAAGGTAATCGAATGTCAGAGTAGAGTTACACATAGCTCCTTTTCCTCTCTCTCTCTCTCTCTCTCTTTCTCATTCGCTCTTTCTCTTTCCCCTTTTAATGAAAGCAGTCAGCAGCTGCAATGTGCGGATATGTGTATGAACATTTTGCCCAAGTTCAGTCTCCTCTCTCTCTCTTTCTGTCGAGCTCGCAGTTGATGATGCTGCTGGTAGCAGCAGCGGCGAGCAATGGTGGTGGTGGTGGTGATGGTGATGCACGAAAATGTTTTGCTAGCAAAAGACAGCAAGCAAGACTGCTAAGACTTGAGCAAAGTCATATTATATGTAGTAGCGTGTACTACTACTACTACCTAGTAGTAATATAAGTATGAACGCGTTTTGTTAAAAAAAAATCTGCGAACAGGAGCTTTGTTCTTCTTCCTTGCTGGCTTTCATTCTAACTGACTCTGGCTGCCTTCCGCACACTACGTTTTATACGACTTTTTTCTCATCACACGAAAAAAGGAACTACTACTACTACTGCTGCTGTTACTACTACTTCTACTACGAAATAAAGTTTACTACGACCGATGGAAGAAGTGAAGTGAAGACATCGTTGACTAACAGTAAGTTTACCGTGTACTCTCACTACTACTGCTGCTACTCACTTACTCCATTCAATAAACTCCTGCCACCACCACTTCTACTACTACTACGACTACTACACTATTCACTACTCCTGTACAACTGGCTCTCTCTCCTTATTATTACAAGCTTTTACAACATCAAAGCATCTTTCCTTCACCACCACGTGTATGTCGTTCAATATTTATATCTCAAAAATGAGCTGTTCAACTTTTCATTTTCTTGGATGGATTTTCTTTGTAATTTTATAAGAGAAATATATTTATGTATGTGTACCTATATACACGAGGAGGTTGTTGTTGATGATGATGATGATAATATATCAGCAGCAGTAGTAGCAGCGGCAGTAGCGAGAAGAGAAAACAGATACCCAATATGTGCGCTTTGCACTCGCTCACTCACTTTTCCACTGGACATATTTATCAACAGAATTCATTTAATGAAATGTCAATCGTTTGATTGTATAACCATATTTCTCGTTTCGAAGAAGAACTTACGAATGACTTTCTATATCGATAGATAATTTACGTCAGTTTTTTTCCCATTTTGCTAGCTCAAGAAAAAGAGAAAAGCTTATCGACAAGAGAGACTCTCTCTCTCTCGCTCTTTTTTGACTTGATAAACAAAAGCAATAAAAAATCAGTTATTCATGTGCCACTGCGACTACCAATTTCCTCTCCATTACAGTAAACCCTCTACACACTATTCATAATAATAATAATAATAATGGTATTATGACGGCACTCACAAGTGTGCGCACACGTCATCATGATAATATGGAAAGGAAAGAGGTTTCTGCATTGCAATATGGCAGAAGAACAGTTGCTGCTGCTGCTGTTGCTACTGCAAGGGTGCAATTTATCAATATTATACATACACAACACCAGGCACCACCACCATTATCCAATATTATCTGAACCAACAAGGGAGAGAGAAAAGAGAGAGAGACGCAAAGGCAGAAGGGCAAAAAAGTATAACACTGCCAAAGTACATTTGCGTACTCGTACTCACTCTCTCAAGTGAAACAAACTAAAAAGTACTTGTGTGTTTGTTGTTCATGGAATCATTCATTATTATTATATATCTTGCGATATGATATTAGTCAGAGCCACTCATGTTGTTGCTGTTGCTGTTGTAAGCTATATTTAGCCAATGTTATTAAACTAGGGTCCAGTTTCCTTTGTTTTCTTCAACAAAGCAAACCTTCAAACCGGCTCTGTGTACGTACTAGTATGTATGTACGTACATTGCAGCAGCAGATTCAGAGGGGGATAAGTGCCTGCAATATGTCATTTACCTATTTATATGGATATAAAACCTGACTTTTCTTCCACTTTATTATTATTTTAAGTCACTTCCTTCCGTCACCTAATTTATTATTTTGTACCATGGCCCAACCTCTGCCTGACTGTTATAATAATAATAATAATACAGCCGAGCTTTTATTAGTTGGAGAGATATGTGTAATCTAAAGAAAAGATCTTGGAATTATATATACGTATACATATATATCACATTATTTTACTTTATTGCATTACTACAAAAACACGTAAGAAAAGTGGGTAAAAATTGTTCTCTAGAATTTGCATGAAAGTTATTTATTCATTATACGCTGCTGGTGCAGGTGACTTTTTTCGTTGGGAATAATGACCAAATTTTTATCAGCACATGGCAGTAGTGTTGTGGTGGCAATTGTTGGTGTTGTTGATGTAAAGAGGTATGTGAATACGACGGATGGGGTAGAAAAGCTAAAGCTATATTTTATATTTTTTTGTTCCTACCCGCTTGCATATTAAATGTTTGTCGTGTGTGTGTGTGTGCAAACCGATCAGTTGGCAGCTCTTGTGTACTTTGCCGCACGCATTTGCCACTTTTCTCATGCGAAATTTGCTCGAAAAGGAAATTCGCAAGTGTAATAGCTACCAAAAGACTGTAATAAAGATGGTGTAAGGGAAAGTGTTCATGTAAAAGTAACATGCAGCAAGCCAGCGGGTCTTCTTGGACCGGAATCATAATAATAATAATAATAATAACAGTGGCAGTGGAAGGGTAATGGAAGCAGCAGAAATTTTTTTTTGGTACGATGAACATTTGTACGTACACACAAACCAGGATTTTCCTTGGTGCAGCGTATATACATATATGAATGAGCGAGTACACAATCATTATTATTACATTACACTCTAATGCATTAAATACAGTATTTACTCATAATCTCGTCGTTATCGCTTACCAACTTAAATATGGTAGTGGTGCTGCTGGGCAAAGGAAAACGAAAAAAAGGGAAAAGAGGTCGAGGGAAAAAGAAGGTCAGAGTTTATTGCAACACTACTACGTGTATTGAATTCAAGCAGAGTGGAAAAAAAATAAATTACATAAATAAATGTTTGCTTCATAGAAAATTCGAATAAGTCTTTCCAGAACATATAACGACAGCAAAGTGTTTTTATCACTACTTTTGCCTGCTAGTGTTGTTAAGATGATGATGATGATGATGATAGTAATGAGACTACAAAGTGGATTTCCAGTTTGTATTTTACTATATATGCCAAATTGTGTACAATGTAATAGGTTTGTTAAATTGAATTTCCATATAGGTTATTATGTATGTGCTATATAATAGGTAGATTCATTCGCCATGATATATAGCAAGTGTCAAAGTATGCGAGAAAGATGCAACATTATTCTTATTATTTTCTTAATCGTAATCTGACAGTATAGTATTCTGGCTACTGCACCACTACCTATCATCATTATCATCTTCAGTGAAAAAAAAGTAATGCACTGCCACAGCCACCAACATCATCATCGACATGGAGGCAAAAAAATGAGTAGACATTTAGAAAATAATGTTCGGTCAGAGTGAAAATAAAATGTTATGGTTGGTTAGTAAGTGTTTGAAGAAAATTATGAGCAGTAACGCACCACACACACACACACTACCAACCGCCACCACCACGACCATCACATCACACACAAAGACTGCTTAAATATCCCTTTTGCATGTGTACATGGTATTACCAGGATAAAATAGGAGACAGGTGGAAACATTGCACTTTGAGCCTTGTAATCGTAAGGAAAACGGTTCCACTCTATGGGATGTTAATAATGAGCATGGTCCACTCTCGAAAATAACATCAGCAGCAGCAGCAGTAAAGAGAGAGAAAAAAAATTGGAATTGGAGTTACTATAAAAATGAGTCTAGAATACATTTACAATATGTACTTAGGTAGTATATATATTCATAATATAATATAGTTTATAGAAAATTACAATATATTAAAGTGGTTTCTTCGTTTCTTATTATAATCCTCTTGAAGAATAAATGTGCACTTGAGTTCTACAACAACATGCTTTTTTATATTGCAATTTGCACTAACAATTAACCTCGCATTCATTGTCCTGCCTGCCCGCGCGCGTGTGTGTGTACAGCGCACTACTTCTGCTACTCCGTATAACACAACATTTTATATATTTAATGCAAAGTAACTGCAAAGAACTTTCATTTACTCATTATTTGGTTAAGAGTAGAAGCCTGCCTCTGTTTCGTTTTGAGCTATAAAAGTTCTTTATACCACAATAACAATAATCTTCTCCTGATTACATAGGCTTAAATAATAAATTAGGGAAAATGTAGTGAAAGGCTTCATCATGAATTTAGTAATGAAAGTGGGAGGCCCGCATGTTGAAATAAAAATTGTGCTTGCAGCATTATCAAAAAACAAAATTAATATATTTATGCGAGTAGGTAGGTAGGTAGGTACACATTTAATATTACACTTTGCTGCTGCGATAAAACGCTTGCCAGCAGGAATGACGGTGATGGGATATTATTATTATTATTATAAAAAAGAAAGAAGAGAATCCCTACTTATAAATATAGTCGAACTGCATTTTGTACAAGTTCTTCTAAGCATTTGACCAGACCACTGGCTGTCTAGCTGTGAACTGCAGGAAGGACTAGGCAGTAAATAATAAAGTGAGGAACTGGTCGGTCAGCAGCAGCAGCAGTGTCAGCCAACAACACACTTACATGTATACATACGCATCATATATATATGAAATAAAATGAAAAGCAAAAGGCATAATTAAAATTCAACAGCAACGAACGAGCAGCAAACAAGCCGAACAACCGAAGCAAGAAAAAACATATATTTCTTCTATAACTTAATATTCGCAATATAACTTTATAATAAATTACAGTGAAATGTATGCATATAAAGGTTTGTTTATATTGTTGTTACCATTATATTATAATATATTGTTGTACTATTATTATTATGCAGATTGCACTATAAACGTATGTGCATTTGACCCTGCGGGCTGATTAATGTTGCTTTGATAAAATAATATATTACATCTCCGAAGAATTCCTCATTTCAACAGACACCCAAGCTCATTACATTGCACATAAAGATAAGAAGATAATTTAATTTATAAAAATTATTAATTGAAATCAATCGAATGACAGGAGCAGCAAACAAGAAAAGTTAACAATGAAAATGAGGTATGGTATCTAATAAGCATACACTATACAGTTGGCCACAAGTTAAGTTATTCGAGGAGTCAAGTAACTGAATTAATGATAAAGGATATTATTATGATGTGATGCTCGTGGTGGTGGTATCTGACAGAATGAGAATAATACACATAAGTACATATGTACATACTTGAATGAACTCGTCTTCTTTTGTTGTGGTGATCGAAGCTCAGCTCAGCGTCAGCAAGCAATAATCATATTTATTTTATTATTATAATAATGCCTTCTTGTGCTGTTGTGTGGACTATATAATATTATTATTAATAAGAGTACTAGAGCTATAAAAAAAGTGTGCAAAAAAGTTCATTTCAACTTTGCCAAAAGCGATTTCTGTTTTAATAACAATAAACGAGAAAGGAACAAAGTGGTCTTGGTTGGTCTGGTCTCTGATATTAATTTTACTAAACACACTTTAGTAGATAAAGCTACACAACTCACACACTCTCTACGATGATGTTTTGTAGTAAATACAAACGTTTTAAAGTAGCGTACAACATTACAACAGTAATAATAAAACATTTTGCTGAACAATTGCAAAAACATGAGCTTGATGATGATGATGATGGTGTTGCTACCTCGTGGGGACTTGATCATATAACTCATAATCACGATAATATTGTATGACAAAAGAGCGAATGATTTTGAACTGAAGCCAACGACGAGGAAAGTCAAAATTGTACCTATGTACATGCACTGTTGATATACTACGTTTTGTATATCATACCAGTATACAAGCACAATAATGATATTAACATTTGTTACAAAGAGCAGATAGATACAGACAAAAATGCCAATAATTTTGCATCTTCTTCTGCTTCCAATAACAAAAAAATGATGGACATTCATGAATACAAACTTTTTACTAAACAAGTGAGTATAGTATTCGCTGACTAACTGCAAAAGGAATAAAGATTGAAGAAAAACGAAGAGGAATCAAATCATTAAAAAAGTTGCAGTGCAACCGCCGCCACCACCACCGCTGCTACTGCTGACTAACAACGAGCTGGGTGTATGCAAATTCTAATCAAATGATTGATTGGCTGATTGACCGATTAATTTGCATGCAAATAGGTAATTTAAGATAAGTCAGGTTTTTCACATTTCAATTCACGTATATTGTTGAGCTTTGCTGCTGCTGCTGCTGCGAGTGAGCTTAGCTCTCCGAGCTAGCAACATAACCACCAGCTATGTAGGATAGTTCTTTTCTAGTTAAAAAAAACTATTTGTAAGCCAACACTAAAGCTAAAGCTGCGATTTGTTGTTGCGCCTGTTTTTGGTAAACGACAGATAACCGGGAATAGTGGCGATTTACAACAACATTCTCTTCTTGTTGTAATCTCTATAAATGACTTTTATAACCACCACCAAAATAGGCCTATAATAATATCATACACCTATCTAAAGACCACTTCACTTGCACAGCTTCAATTTCCATTTTCTCCCTAAAATGTATACATAAATACAGAAAAAATACGCCTCTCATATTTCTCGATTGTTATTTACTTGTGTTATTATTATTATTTTTATTTTAGCCACACCACACCAGTATGAAACAGCAAAGCAATTTAATTTGGTTGTTAGATGAGAAAAAAATGCATATATAAAAGTTTTCATATTTCATAATCTTTTCATACAGTCATAATATTACTTTTATCGTTATACGCATCCGTATTATTAAAGGTTGATTACCCGTACACATTTCTAAAATAATTTCTAACATTTTATATCTTTTTATTATTACCTGGCCTTGCGTATGTATGTGGCATACGCATTCGCGTAATCTTATTTTTTCTGCAAAAATAAACTTGCCTATGTCGGCTTTCTTCTTGTTCGTGTTTTTTCTCTGCAAAAAAAAATTATCGCGTCATCTGTTGTTGGTGTGTGATAGATAGATACTGTTATATCCATGCTATCATCTCTTTTGAATTTTCTATTAATTTTTTTTGATCCTCTCATTGCATCACGACGACAAGTGATTCATTAATAATATTATCACTACTAATTTATTTCAGCTCGTTCAAACTGCAAATAACTGCGCTTTTTTTAGTTTTACCAACCACATTAATTAATTTATGTCTGCTGATAATGCTTTTTATAGCTGATGAGATTATCATCCTCTGTCTGTACGTTTGTTCGTTTGACTTGTGAGTTAACGCACATAAATAAATATAGACTCAATTTACTACCGTGTTATCAGCAACACCGCTCCTATTTAAATTCCATGAAATGACGTTTCCTGTCAAGATATTAGCCCATTACAGTTGACGAGGTGGGAATGAATGACATTACTCGTTTATTACAAGAGTGCTCGTTCATCGTTGAAATTAATAACGAGCGCGACGCAACACCATGTATCTTTCTTCACTTCCATTAGGCCTAATCTGGATGCTTGATAAGAAGGAGTAGTAGCACCAGCAGCAGCAGCAACATGTCATTTTTAACCCTAAAGTGCTTTACAAGTAAGTGAGTTTACACACATGTATAGCATTACAAAATCTTATTTTTAAACGTAAAACCTCCATAATAATATGCAAAGTAGTGGTGTATAATTATAGTCCTAAAAATGTACATATATTTAATTAACTGCTCTTACAACTTTTACCACTAATGGTCAGTTACAAGTGGCTAGAAATGGTATCTGATAATAATAATAATAATAATACTTTTTCAATGTTATATATGCTTTAAAACAGTAGTGTATAGATAAGTAAATAATAATAATAACAGAGGTTTTCTCCCCAAATCAACATCGGTTTTCCCGATTTAACATAATTAGTACATGACAAGTGAACTCGTCACAGCACAGCTGTAATAATTTTAAAACTGTAATGAAAACTATAAAGTATTTCACAAGAGTATATACAATTTGTTGGCTATATATTATTATTATTATTATTATGTATTATTATTATAAGCACATTTATGTGAATATAAAAGGCAAAATGCAGCAACTCGTGATCCTTGTCAAATGGCATGCAACCAAAAATTTCATCATCATCATCAGCAGCAGCAGCATCGTCATCCCATCAGTCTCATTATATTATGCTTCAATCCAATTACCAAAAGTTGTGTAGGTTAACCATAATAAACTCTCATTAGGTAAATTCACTTCCATGCATGCATTGTTAGCAACTTTTCTCAATGTATGCATAAATGTATTACTTTTTTAATATAACAAGTTGACTAATAGCCTAGCTGTTGCTGCGCGTTCTCTCTTATTATTATTACACAGTAGACGCTTTTTTTGCACACAATACACAAATCACTTCGGAACAAAAATGAAACTGTCACCGACGTATTTTTTTTCTTGTGCAGTTAGTTGATGAGGATGATACCTCATTCATTCTAGGGTCCATTGATTTGAATGTGCAATGATTTTTCTAGCTAAAAAATGCACAACGCATTAGAGTCTACTGTCGCCCATACTCAATTGTTATTATTATTGAAAATTTCATTTTGCTTTAAAGATTCTTCTGATTCAACATGCAATTCGTTACAAAGTGAAAAATGTTTTTTTTGGGTTGTTGTGTGTGTATTATATGGGAGAACTTGTTCGTTTAGGCCAACTTAAAATGAGGCAGTGTTTTGATTGCTAGCAATATGTATGGTATATTCAGCCAGTTTATTATAACTATTATTATTATTATTATTATCGCAACATATTATGTCTCCACATGCTTACATTTGTGTTGAGCTCATTACCAGAGAGAGAAGAAGAAGAAGACGAAGAAATGAAAGGATGATAAAAAGGTATAATGCTAAGGAGAGAAGAGCAGGACTAAATCGACGTATTTTTGCTGTTATCTGAGTCTACTGCTGACTCGTTCAATTTACTGTTTATTACGCTAATTTGCAAAGTCTCAGCGAAAAGAGACCTTGACTTTTGGTGGCTCCTTTATGGGTTTGTCATCATAAGTGATAAGACAAATTAAGAAGACAGCCATCAAACAAGGTTTTTTTTCGCTTGTTTCGTCTTCCATTCGTTTTACGACGCTGCCGATTAACGACCGAAAATTGGCATAACAGAGAGGAAAGGATGTGATTCTATGCGATAGAAATGGCAGCAGCATTTGTTGTATACAGCATAGAATGCACACGTTTTTATAAATGGCAGTGTGTGATTTTTCGCACAAGTTTATTAACGTAGCATTGTAGAGAATTGGGACTGTTGGGTTGGGAGGCTCACCTCGTGTCCTCTTGCCACCACCACCACCTCTTTCCTCTCTTTTTGTCTCTCTCTCTCTCTCTCTTTGACTAAAAATATTCGTGTCAATTAATCAATCGCTGTTAATTAGAGACCGATAAGCAGTTCAAAAGTGTCGTAAACATTTGCATATACTTACATTTATATATTTTCTTGTACAGTATTATACTCAATATTAAAGTTATAAGTAGAGTAAAAATATATAACTTAATTTATACTTATAATTTATTTTTCGCGTAATTTGAAACTGTGCATAATTGGATTCTTACAATAAAAGGTTATTATTATTATCATCTGCTATTTTTGCGTTTTAATCTTTGTCTGCGTCGTCATTCTTTTTTTCCGTTGATAATAGTGCATGTGTGTAGACCATTGTAAAAGCAATTATCATTTTCCTTTGCAGATAAACATTTATTTGCTAATTAAAAAGTAAAGTAAATCCATGATTTAAAAAAAAGAAATGACTTTGTTGTCGTCCGACCATTTCCCTCCCCATGTTTCTCGCTCTGTGTGTTTTCTTCATCTTCTTTCCTAACACTTTTAATGCTTCTTGTCATGCATTACTCTAGACTGTTCCTGTTAACCACCACCTTTTCAGACAGATACACACACGTTGATATTCATCTATGTAGAATGTAGACTATGCGTGTTGTACTGTTCGTGTGTATGTATGTGTATATAATGTACTATTACCACCCTTTCGTCTAATTCAACGAAGGCAAAAGAATGTTACCGCTATTTTGGTATCTTCACACAAAGTGGCCGAAGATGCAGAAATTTTAATTGTCAAAGTAAATAAGTGAGTTTACTTGTTCCCTTGTCTCTAGCTGTCTGTCAAAAGTCAGCAAACGAGACAGCTCAGCAGAGAGAAGACAAAAGTGGAGGGACAAGCCATGAAAGACGTCTCATTACATTTATTAAATATATCTAAACTCTTACGCAAACTTATTTACTGAAAAGTGCGCGCACGAAAAGTGGATTTCTGAGTAAGCATAATAATAAGCATGTTTTCACGAAATGCGACACCACCACCAGTAAAACGTGCTTATTGTCGAATAATACAGATATTTCTCTGTAAAAAGTATTAGCCAAGTAAAACCAAGCAAAGCTACCATTACCACTGGCACTTTGTATAACTACTACTACTACTACATTAAACTAAATATAAAATATTAAAGAGCGCAGCAACACCAGCAATAAAGTATACCTTAAGCACTTATGCATGTCTTTTTGAAACAAGCTTAATAATATTAAGCAGAGAAATATTGTGCTGGGTAACTCCACTTTAAGTGAGTTACTTGACGCCAAATACAATAAAGCTGAGAGAAGAAGAAACTGTGTTGTTTTTGCCTGCTGCTGCCAGTTGACAGATGAAGAAGAAAGTACTTTGCAATTTCACACCATCATCATCAACATCATCAAACCAAGCCACTGACTACTACTACACCAGCAACAGCAGCAACAGTGAATTCGTTTGACCCTTTTTAAAAGAGAAGACATTCTTCATACATTTACAGCCTATATGTGTAGTAAACGTACATAGCACATACATTTTACTGCAAAATGTGTACTCACAAAGTACGTAACGTCGTGGTACATGAAGGTATGTACGAGTTTACTTTTCCAGGAAGGACACGAACCCCGCGTTCCATGCATGAGTTCCGTACTTTTTTGATTGCATGTGTGTTTGTGAGTGCGCAAACACACATGGGCGCACACCAGTACTATTACTACTAGCCATAATGTTCGTCACTCAACTTTCTAGAGGTTTTTTTTAGAAAAGTAGTAACGATAACTTGAAAGTGGAAAACTGACATGAGATGGACACTTGTATGCAATTTTCATTTTAGAGTGGAAAAAGTGAAAGACAAGCTGTTACATTGTTAACCTTTATCACAAAAGTTCACTGTGGGAGAAGTGAGCATAAAAGACAAAGCGATTGTTACTCGTTTCCATTGTCTCCACATTCTTATATAGGTGTGCATATTTTTGCCATATAGCTAGAGTAGTTTGCGTTAGGTGATGCCACCTATGTATTTGAACTTGCTTAAATTCTAATTTATTTACCTTCTAAACTGTACTATATAGTATTGGAATGATGATGATAGTACAGCTGCCGCTGCTATAATTATAATTAGCACTTATCGCAAAAACATTCTTGATGCTGATTATAAGCTGAGGAACGAAAAGAAACCACAATGTATGATAAAACTTGTGGATGTATTAATAATAATGAAGATTTGATATAAAAGACAAAGCGATTGTTACTCGTTTCCATTGTCTCCACATTCTTATATAGGTGTGCATATTTTTGCCATATAGCTAGAGTAGTTTGCGTTAGGTGATGCCACCTATGCATTTGAACTTGCTTAAATTCTAATTTATTTACCTTCTAAACTGTACTATATAGGATTGGAATGATGATACAGCTGCCGCTGCTATAATTATAATTAGCACTTATCGCAAAAACATTCTTGATTCTGATTATAAGCTGAGGAACGAAAAGAAACCACAATGTATGATAAAACTTGTGGATGTATTAATAATAATGAAGATTTGAACGAGTAATGACTGTAAATGTAGAGAAAAACAATTATAGCTATTTGGTAGTGAGATACAGAGGACGTCATCATCATCATCATCTTCTATACATATATAAGTTGATCAGTTAATAGCGGTAATACCCTTTGCCACCACCATCATCACCACACACTTTATTATTTCAAATGCCCCTACGATACGGACGAGTTGGTTAGACAAAAATATAGACATCATTATCGTTCCTGTGAGGAAATTAAAATGTGAGATAAATAAGGTCAGATAAAGCAGTAAATTGGACTGGTCTTGCCCCGCATCGTTTTCAGCTGCCTGTGTGCTAAAGCAAAAGTAAGAAGGATGCTGAAACAACAACTGTTGTGCCACTGATGATGATGAAGTTTAAGGAAAGGAAATAGTGAGTATCCCATGAAAACTCGGCAGCTATTACGATTTTTAAGCTTCCGTTTTAAACGTTTAACATCGTTGCATAGAGATTTCATGTGGTAGCACCTCCTGAAAAACTATACATTTATGCTGATCGTCTTGCTATATTTGGAGTTGGTTCCATCTAACCGATAGATAAGCATTTTGTTTTGCCGACATTGTGTATAGGTAGGTATAATTGTGTGTTTACTTTTATATACCTATACCCGCGTGCATTAATAGAAAGATTACTACCGCTAGTGCACGAGGTTTCATGAGAAAATCGTTTTACCTTTGAGAAGTTTTTTAGGTAGCTCGGGTAATAGTGTTCAATTGATAATGATGATGACAATAATTAACGTAATGACCATTGGGAGACACTTTTATTACATTTTATTGGACAATATCAGTAGTAGTAAAGTAGTAATGAAGCCAGGCGTTGATGTTTTTATACAGGACTTTTTCTCTCTCATTAAATGGCATTTATTCGGGCGCACATTATATCCCAATCCATATAATTCCCTTCTTTATGACGCTTTTTATTTGTATTGTTGTCGGTTTTATGTGACAAGTTGACGTCTGGAGCACACCAGCCAAAAATCAATGATGACCAGCAAGATTCTCACCTTTCTATACAAATATATATATACATATATGTATATATACATACCTTTATATGTACATAATAGTAATGATAACAATAATAATACCTAGTTCAGTCCACAGTATTTACAAAGCCATTTTATCATATTTCTGGTTCTCTTTCAGCACATCATTTCCAACCATCAAAAGAATGAAAGCATGTCTGCGTGTACCAGTGTAAATTAAACTTATAATAGACATTAAACTGTCATTCTAGCATTTCAATACACGCATTCCATTTCAATGCCCGACCGATGTCTGATATAGAATTGGACGAGAATATTCCTTCAAACATTATGTACAGACGTCATGGCATACTCGTCATGCAATGCTATTCATGTCGTATGGATAAAAAAAGTCTTTATAGGGCTAGTAGATACATTATATGATCAATCTATATCTCATCAACATCTCAGCCACCAATACAACTGCCACTAGCATCGTTAGTTATTATTATTATTATTGTTGTTGTTGTTGTTGTTACTCCATTATAGGCGTATTATCATTATCATTTATACATACTCTTGTGTTCCACTGCACTAGCATTATCATCCTCACAATAAGATGGCATATCTTAATTACCTCAGGTGTAAAGCAGAAAGCCGGTGAGAATTGAAACTGGTTTATGAAAAATTATCGTAACCTTTTAGAAAAGACGACGTCGCCGTAAAGAAGAGGTTGATAGGTACGGGGGAAATATATATATATATAAGATTGTGACTACTATCACATAACGAGATGACGATAAATAAGGGTCTATTCCACAAAAAGATATCCCATTGATGGCTTCTAAATAAAAACCTATGGACGATGAAAAGCGTAAGAGTTTATATGACTTTTTTTACTTGCACTGCTCCTAAGAAATACAAGTTGATTTTTAAGGAGCGTAATCCATGGTATAAAATTGATGATGAAAATGCTCAAGTGTTGCATATACGCACACATGTGTGTGATGAATAAAAGGAAAGGTGACGCTAATGGTAATAACATTATTTAGATGGTTTACGGATATAAAAGCGCTACTACCACTTATATCACATGATTAGTGAAGTAATAATAACATGCTACCTTTTCCATATAATCAACGGCTATATACTTACTTGCTCGCTTGCCTATTGTTATTATGTTCACGTAGTAAACAGAGTAGAAGAGAGACGGAGACGAAATGAAAAATAAGTAAGTGTATCGTAGTCATCTTTGGTGGTGCAGTGGTGGTATTTGGGTTTGATAGTGAGAATTCACTTGATTCCTCAGATAAATTAAGCTAATGAATCCGTGATTGAGTCCTTAAAAAGCTCACATTACATCATCATCATCATTATGATTATTATTGCAGTGTATATTGTTCAAGTTTGGCATGCTGGTACATCGTTGTCCCGGATGGATGGTGAGATGGTTCGGGAAAAAAATATTATGCTTCTTGTTGAACACTTCTTTTTACACTTTTAACTGCTATAAGGTTATAGTAGAGAGAAAGAGAGAAGAATGATGATTATACGATGATGATGTATATACTGTGTGGGTAGATAAACGTGTGGCATTAAATGCTAATGTTAACATTATTATTATTATTATTATATAAAAGCCTATGTTACATAAACATAAGCATTTCTTATAATGGAAAATACGAAATAAAAATTGTAGTAAAGAGAACATATAGGTAAAAGTATATAGTGGCAACTTTTAAGACAGCTCCTGAGAGTCAGGGAGGTTTCCTGCAATTTCCCTAATGAGGCAGCTGTGCCTTGTCCTAGTGACAAGAAATAGTAAGGTAAGTTAATAAGGAGTCGTCGTCGGTAGAAAAGAAGAAGAAGAAACGAGCGAGCAGAGCAAAAAGACGAAAGAAGAAGAAAATATGCTTTGCTAGCAGCAGCAGCGGTTGTAGTTAAGTTGCTGTTTCTGATGTCATTAGAACCTTTTTAACCACCAGAAATTGTGCTGCATTGTTACCAATAATGATGTTGCTGCTGTTGCTGCTGTAAATGCACAATATTTATTCGGATTTGTTTGTTCTCTGCCATGTACGTTTTTTCGTGTGATTTTTTTTCTACTCCGTAGCAGCAAAAGATATAGGGATAAAGTAGTTTTGGTAGATGGTTTTCTGGTACGGAAAGATTATTTCAGAATGGAGGTCGGAGGTGTCCTAAACTTGACGGAGTTAATAATATAAGTGGTGTTATGGTGGTGTGTGTGGTGATAAGTAACAGAGACACTAATAAGAAGGAAAGAAAGTATACAGTCATTTATTTATTAGTGTTTTCTCATCACATTCATTACTATTACCTATTATTATCCTCAACAACATCGTTTCACCTCATCAACGTAACAACAAGAGAGTAAAAACGAGGATGAGCATATATAGAGTGTAGGTGCATTTGACTACTACAAGCACTTTTTTATTATCAACAACAACAACAACAACAGCTTAATAATATTTAGTATTCACGCATTACTCACTGGCACTGGTTGACCACAAAAAAAGAACTTCTTGTGCAGGCAGGTGGACAGAAAGTGGTTGAATTGTAATAATGGACACATCCAATTAGGCAAAGCAGGTTACAAGACCTTGTCAACTCATTTAGCTCATTCTATCCGGGGTATTATCATTATTGGTATTATCCCTTTATCCTTTTTACACTGATATTTTCTCTCTCTCTTTCTTGCTTTACAGCATTTGATCTTCTTTTTTGATCTTCATGCTCTTCTGTCCAACTTGATTAAACCTGTGTGTAGTATAATAATAATCAACAAGGAATTTGAATTTATTTAACCACTTTACCTTCTGTCTCTGTAGTTTTCCGTCCGCTTCTAGCTATTTGCCTGCAGCTCCATCATCGTGTTCATTTTATCATCGTCATCATCATCATCATCATGTATGCATTTTTTTCTACACTTTTTGCACTGCTTTAAAATGAACTTGTTCATTTCAGCCAGAGAGATTCTACACATTTTTATCCAGAAATTGTGCATTTTGTAGCCAGTTGCTGCTCTATTATTGTTTCGAAAATACAGATAGTTTTTGATTATTTAACGCTGATGGGAGGATAAATACGTGTGATTGATTAGCCAGCAAAGCAGTTTTTATGCATTTATTTATGGTTATGACAAGCATCATGAAATGATTTGTGTATTAATTTTAAACGATGTTCACTCATATAAGTTAGTAGTAAAAATATTTTTGAATGTTTCTTTTTGGCATCGGAACTTTTTGGTTTGTTCAAAAATATATAAAATATACAATGTGTTTGGGAGTAACAAGTTATATGCTGAAGTATAGAGAGCGCGAAAGGTATATATACACTTACATGTATAACGCATCTGTTGATGATGAGGTATTTTGTATGACGAGTGACTTGAGAGGGTGGACTCGCTTATTACGAACTTATTATTGCGACCATTATTACTGAAACTAACGAGCTATAGTTAAAGAGAACTTTTGTCCAAGGCAATTAGGCTCTTTGAAAAGTTAAAAAGTTATGATTCGTTTAGTTTTTAATAAGGATGTAGGTATGTAGAGCTGGCTGACCTAATATAAAAATGTTCTTTCTCTTCATTCTTTATAATATACTCTTGTTATGTGGGTATACCATACATTTTTTTATACATTTCGCGTAGCATTCACTCAATCTTTTTTTCCCATTTACAACTTGTCGACTTGATTTTTTACGCCAAGGCGTCCCTCATTATCATATGAGCTAGTTTGGTTTACAAAATGAAACTTTGCATACATACCTATATAAAAATGTACTTTAATTACATTTAGCAAAAGTAGCAGCGTATTCACCGTAAGGAGCACCATGAAACTCTTGACTGTCCAATTACGAGTATTGCTACTTATCCAAATAAAAAAGCATTTCTGTCCAATTTCCAGAATTTCCATCTAGTTTATGCCGATTTGAGAAAAGTTGAAAAATAGAAACGTTTATGTGCTCACTTCACTAATTGAAACATCATTATTATTAGACTCTTTTTTATTTTCACAACACTGAATATCTCTGCAAATTGAATAAGTAGATAAAATAACTTTATGTAACGCAGGCAGATGGATAAGTTCAATTTTGAAAAGTTTGTGGATGCCTACACATCTGTATATAGGTAGTTATTATAATATGATGGATTGTAGCAAATACTATTTCCTTATATACTTGTCACAAATAACAACAATTTTTTGTTCAATGAATATAATATGCTATACTATACACACATACCATCATCATCATCATGTCACTATACTTGTATATATGTGTGTGTGCTCATTAGGAATTCGACGACAGGACGGTTAACAATACGTATCTTGTTAAGTGAAGCTAAGGAGATCTCTTATTATAATTATTGGTCGCTTTCTCTTGCCAAAGCTGACATGTTTCGGAGGGAAGGCTTCGTAACAAACAACACAATGAAGGTATGATGGATACGCTGTGTACCATGTCATAATAGGTGGAATGGTCTTACTTTTGGCATGTTGACGATGGCGACTGACAGACAGCAAACCATACGCGCAATAATAATAATAATAATGATAATGTGTACCCACCCGACCCGACATGCATATATTTCTGTGTGATGGTTAATGGGCTTATTGTGTAGTTGTTGGTACTTGATACAAAACACAGTTATTCTAAGGAGATACTACTACCACCACCATCACCGCCGAACCAACTGACTAAAGTATCAGATTCTTTTTGCCGTGAGGTTATTAGAGATGAAAGTAAAGCAAACAAGTTGAATAGAATCAACGATAAACTTGTGCAAGAGATGGGCCAAAAAGGTTCTTCTTGAGGGAGTCGTAATAATAATGATAATAATGATAAAAGTAATAGGAAGACTAACACGGAGACTGAGATTTACTGCGGGAACAAAAAAAATCTTTTTTACAAATATACATTCACAAACTGCTGCTGCTGCTGTAAGTAGGTATAAAAATACGGAGATAGATTATATGACGTAGGACGTGTGTTTTCGTAAAACTTGGATTTGCTCGCTTAACAACGTATTGATAGCGTACAGGGCTTGTGAGTTTAAGCTACCAGCAACCAAACAGAGCACATATATTATTGCATTGGGATATACCATACCTAAACGCTTTTTGAGAGAGAATGTTAACTGAATGCAGATGGCTCATTATTTCTTCAGGGTTGATTGACAGGTTTCAAACTTTTTTCTTTAATTTCCCCCTTCTCTCTTCATGGGGAACGTATCTTCTTCTGTAATGACTTTCCGTTCTGTATACATACATACACTCTGATTCAGCTGCAATATAAGTATATTATATACTCAAAGCAAGGAAAGCATGTACAATGTACAATATTGTTATATTACTCTGAAAAGAATCATTTGATATGTAATACTGCTGCTTTATATAAAAAGAAAAGTGGCATGACTTTTTGCTACATATCAACTTCACAAACAACTCTGCTGCTGCTGGCTTCTGGCTCAATCAAAAGTTTATCCGTATATCAAAATTAATTTTATTAGAATGCGTTATTAAAATCAATGAAATTGACAAAGTATTTGAAAAAGATCGTAATTGCGTGGATATATGGTTTCGCTTCGTTCTTTTCTTCTTTCTAAGTATTTTCTTTTCTTCGTTTCCGCTTTATCTTATTCCATTCCAAAGCTGGCGTTATTTTTTTGCGTCGTGGTGGTAGCGTATGTATGACTCGTTGCGCACTTACTTTACAAAATGATTTTTGGCAAAGAATCAACTGCCTGAGATGACGACTCTTTTGAAAGTGTATGTAGGCTTGTAAGAAAAGTGATAAAATAGAGTATTTAATGGTCAAAGCATTGCCATAAACCCTTTGCACATTATTTCGAGCAAGTTTTCTTTACCTCCATGAAGTTGCTTAAAAATATGTACGCCTTCCTCAGCACATCACACACGTATGACATGACAGCTCCGATAATTTGATGTGAAGGGTACGTAGCCCATAATAAGACTGTCTTTTTGAGTGATATTTAGAGACTTTTTTTGTGAAAATAATGAAGACACTGTGTATGCTACCTCACTCTACATCCTATCATCGACATCTACAAAAGGCATAAATAAGTAAAAATGCTTAATAAATGCTTTGGTGCATGGTGTGCGAGCGTTTTAGTGAAATCAACGGTACCATCAGTTAAGTTTGAAAAATCCTTTAAAACCAAACAGTACAAACAGTAATGACTAACGCTGCTGCTGCTGCTATAGCCTCGCTTCATTTTTGTGTGCATTAAGTAGATATATAGCCAAGGCAAGTCAATAAGAAGACTGGAATTTGGTAAACAAGAAAATAGGAGCTAATTGGAAATGCCATGTCAGCTATTGGGGATATACATTTCATCTTGATGAGGGAAATGCACGTAAAATCATTAAACTCTGTTAAAGTAAAAAGAGGAACGTGAAGATGTGTAGCAATAATAATAATAATATGCAAGTATAGACTTCATCTTCTTGCTTATCTCAAATCTGTATCAACTCTTGTATGTTTGTATATGCATTATATTATACGGGTATAGGTATTTTTTTGTTAGGAGGATATAAACGAGTTTAATTTATATAGACATTTGTACATAAAAGAGTGTGACTTGTTCAATTTTCCTTGATCTTTGTCGTGGCGTGGTGCATGGTATTCACCGTGACGTTGTTCTGTCTGCGAGTCGAGCAAGCAAACACAAGTTGAAGCTGTATGACAACAAACATTGTAAAGAACAACACTTTTTTAAACAACGAGTTGATACATGTCTCCTTGCTCCTTAACAAATTGGAGGTTTGACAGATTCGATATTTTAATGGCAGCAACAAGGCTCATATCTTATTTTAAAGGTGGATTTAATACTTGGGCCTGTTGCATGTTTTCTTTTTGGAATAAAGGGAATGAATGTTTTTACAGACCGCAAGGGTAGGGATAAAAATATAAAAATTTTATAGGGAAATCTGCGTACACACATTACGTCCAGCACGTTTTACCACTACTTTCGTTAAAAGTCTGTGTAGTAGTAGTAGTAAAAAAATTATAAACTTGATAATATTCCCAACACTTACAAATAAACAAACTTTAAAGGCTACATAATAATAATAATTGTCGTAGTTCTGTTCTCGTTCCACCAGCAAACACTGCTTCTTTTCATCATTTTTTTCCCCAGAAAAAATTGCTCATCACCAGTTTGTTCAAGAATGAGCAGTGCTGTGTGAACTTTAACACTTTAACGCACATTTCGTTAATATCTGGTTCAATTATTCATTCAATTGGATATTGAAATCGATTTTTTAACTGATTACTAAATTGGTAAAGTCATTAAAAATAACAGTTTATGAAACTGCGCTTGTGTCTCGTTTTGTTAAGGTTGTCTATGGTCTGGCTCACAAGATATACAGGCAGACTAGCATACCCCACCAAGGTTAATGAACGAATTTTTGTTTAGTTTTGTTTCATTCGATTAACCAGTACTAAAAATGCTTTTAAAATTATTTCGTAATTTCAATACTGGAAAATCAATATGATATGAAATTACTGTATGTATGTACAATAAAAAATATTTTCATGTTACCAAAAATGAATATCGACTACTTTCGCAGAAAAAGAATGCTAAAATTCCCAAATTTCATATATGACAAGTTCTATTTAGGATCAAGTTTTCTTGTATCGAACCGTATTTCGACAGCATTTTAGAAGGTGTGGTGAAGGTAAAAAGTTTTCCAGAAGACATCATCTTTTTTTCTTTCTTTTAAGCTACTCAACTGGTCTTACGAGAGATTTTTCTCTTTATTTTTCATGTTCACAGAGTTTTTTTTTGGAAAATGGGGAGAGTAAAGAAATAAGTAAAATATCCGCATAAGATCCATAACTAGTATATTCCGTCTCCTTCCTTCCTGTCCGTTTACCAAAGAGCTCAAAAAAAGAAACAAAGTGTTAGTGATGCGAAGAAGAAGAAGCAATGGAAAGATTGTAACACGGAGTGTTTCAAGTTGGAAAATAACTCTGTTCTGCATGCTCACATAAAAGCTGTAGACAGGCACTTTAGCATCAAGTGCGCTCTTACAACCGCTGTTCATCCGCCATAAGCATTTTTACTATTGCTACTAGTACGAATATCTTATGTGTTTTATGTATTGGAAAGCTCGACGCTTCACTGTCTTGTGCGCTTTTACATATATCAGCAGCAGCGGCATACCGGCATGCCATCATCATTATCATAGATACTTTACTTGTGGCGTGTGTGGTAAGCACTGCTACTACTACTATGCACACACACACTCTCTCTCTCTCTCTCTGCGGATGATGATGAAGATGAGGACGATAATAATAATAATAGTAAATGTATGTGAAAGGGATAAGAAAATGTACGTAGGTAATGTACATATTGTATGCATATTAGATAATAGCAAATGATGTATATACATTCGAGAATATTATGATATATCTAATGCCTGTATGCACATGTAACTACTTTTATTTTGGAACGAGGAGGGAGACGAGTCAAAAGACAAGTGGGTTTGGCACTTGATCAAAATCTCTTCATCTTCCTTTCCTCCTTCTTCTTCGTCTTTTGCTAGTGCAATATAGTAGTAGTAGTATATAAGGTTAAAAAAAGTATAATATGTATTCACTCAAGTCAGTTTAAGCACACGTACTCTTTTCTTTCTCACACACACACACACTCACACATAAAGCAAGTAAAATAACTGAAGCAGACACACACATACAGACAGACGCAGGTCTCTTCAATTTTCATTCTTAATGCCACTTTTAACCAGTTTTAAATTGAATTGGAACACTTTTTTAAATGTCTTATTGCTTCTCGCTCTGCCTCTTTGGTATTTCCTCTCATTATTGAATACAATGTTTTAAGTGCACACAAAGTCGTAAACTACGTTTTGCGGTACAAGGAAAATCTGCTGCACAAGGATCCATTTCTAGTATAGGTATATATACATATATCATACCATAACAACTTTTCTACCACCATCATCATCACCACTATAATCAGCATCACTACCACTACCACCACCACCACCACCGCATGATTGTAAAGAAGGTGCTTCTCTTTATGCCAGAGAGCGTGTCTGTCTGCATTCGCAGTAAAATGATTAGTATTTAGCTGGCGTTGGTGTGGTTTTGACAGAGGGCTCGTTTCATTGGCATATTTGCACGTATGTGGTCCGTCATCATTCAATCCGTGTATTTATACATACGTACATACATACATACATGCTTACATGCACATGAGATTTTTCACTTGCAAAAAAATATAAACAATTTCTGTGCCTACTATATATTTTCCTAATCGTCATTCCTCTGGGGACTACCCTGTTTTGCTCTCTCTGGGCGATGAATCATTTAGCTCAATTTACTGTATTCTATATTAAACAAGAAGAGAAATTAATGATTTTCGTTTTGTCTCTCTTTTGCCTACTTTGTCTTTTAAGCAATCTTTTTTCTGTAATTTACTGTCCTTGTTCAACTATGTTTTCATGTGGAAGATGATGATGACTTGTTTTGTCTTGATGATGATGATGCTACTACTACTACTACATTCTACAACTACACGTAAATGATATGACATGACTTTGAAAAAAGAACGTTTTTTTGCTTCTGCTGTGCAGTAGTAAAAGAGAGCTTCCTCATGTGTATTGTATAAAAGGATTCATAATTCAATAAATTATTACAATAACAGTTAAAGGAGCAGCGAGCAGCATGTAACTTCACGTTGGCTCATGCACTAATCATAATACGATCATAATGACGGGACGTGGGCTGAAAGCAGATGACATTTTGGCTACTGTCACGCATCTAAAATGTATTAAATAAAAAGATAAGTACTTTTTTTCTACCGTGTTCCTTTTTCTATATAAAAGCTATGTCGTCGTTGTCGTCGTCATCGTGGCTCTTCTCTTCTTCTGCCGTTGCCTGCCATTACTTCCATATCATTTTTATTAAAAACTTGTGTGTGTGTGTGTGCATTATAATATAGAACAGAACGTTGAAGCAGAAAAGAAAAAAATATATATTTTAATATTATTATTATGCTTGCTTCGTGTACCGTGTGTACACCTTCACAAAATTTATATGAATGTATGTATAAACATGCAATCATCCGATGATTTACGGCCCTTTTCTATTATAAATATGAATCTTGTTAAGTTGTCTTTTTATTATGAGATGTGCTGCTGCCTAACATGTTTCATGCTTGATTTGACAGAGAAAAATTGAAAAATGCAAGTTGACTTTCTGTACTACTCATCTCATCACGTCACACTAAAAAAAAGCTAGATACTAACAGCAGCAGTAGTAGTAGGAGCAGTTTAGACAGCAGATACCTAACTAGTACTACCGAACTTTCAAAAAAGCGTTCGTTTTATTAGTAAATATATTATTATATTATTTCGAAATTGAACACGAAACTGATACGCTTTTTTCAACGCTTCCTAAATTAAATGAAAATGTTTGTCTACACAGTAGATTCCATATTATGTATACCAAGACAGACAGCAAACAGCAGCAGCAGCAGGAGAAGCAACTCGTACATCAAACAAAATTGCACGATGCGCGTAAGCATATTATCTATCCCGAAAATATAATGAGTAAACCAATTATTATTCAAGTACAAAAACTACAACAACAACAACTACTACTACAAATATTCACATTTTACTCTAATAAAAGTAAAATACTAAACGAATATAAAAAATATGACGGTATGAGGAACTATATTTCTTATGATGATGATGTTGATAATCATTAATTTGACTAGTTATTTTATATTTTATTTGTATAAATTCCTACTATAGTGGATCATCTAGTTTCTCATGTGGGAAAATATATACGCTTTGCTTTATGCCGAACTCATTACTACATACCGACAAAGTTTTTTTTCTTGTTCTTTCTTAACGTTATCCCTATAAGCATTGACGATAACAAAAAGTCTAACTTGTCATTTTTCTAACTCTCTTAATTCAAGGTTGACAACTTTCCACTTGGCTGTCACATAAACAATATCAAATTTGTGATTGACACCGCTTGCGTTTCTCCATTCTTAGTAATAATAATAAGGTATAACCTAGAAGAGGACACGTATACAACATACCTCTACACTTGTCTTGTTTTGAGCATCCGTGTTTAGTTGCAATTGTCCAGCAAGTCAGGTCAGGTATGCAAAAATTCTTATTAATTAAGGAATTATTGTTGTAAGCTCATTCATTCTGTATAGTCATCTTATTTTTTTCTGGTATGAATAAAATCGGTATAGCATGAGCTCCCAAGATGAAAACCCAAGACATGCAAGCAAAACTGTGTAGTGTAACCTCTGCACTTTTGCCGTCAATTATTATCCATCCATGGCCAAGGATATAACATTATTATTGCGGTGTATAAAGGATTATGTTTTCGCTGGATTACAATTTTCTTGGCGTTCAGCATTGTTGAGTGACGTGAGTGACTAGTAGGTAGTAGGCAGCATAGCGTATAGAATTTCATTTCATTCGCACGGTTAGCCGCGTAAATCCTTGAAAGAGGTCGGCATTCAATTAATTCCTCGAAGTCTGTGCTTGATTGTCTAGATATTGGATCATCATATCACTTCTCGTCTTGTGCTCCTGTCTTCTTCTAATTTTCTCGGACCAAGTTTCTCTGCTGCTGCTGCTGCTCCTGAACAGGATATATATATATATGTTTTGATACGCAGCGTTCCGCAACCAACTATATTACATGGTTTGCCGTACTATAAATATATGCCGCACATTTTATAATATTATACCATTAAAAAGCCTAGATATTACCTATGCACATGCAACTACTACTACTGTAGAGACTTGTACGATATTCGTATACAGGACATTAAAAGGTTTCAATCAAGTTATGTAGTTTACTCGTAGGTATATGCGTTACGTATAGTTATATAAGCACATATCTACATACATACATTCGTAGAAACACATATCACTTGGCTTATCAGTAATGTGTGTATGTACACTCCTATTATGTAGCTCTCCTCTTGTGCTTATTTATTGCTGACAGTTCAGTCCAATTATCCCTCCATAAATGACAGGGAAACCAGACCAATTAGTTGGAACAAAATAAACAGAGTAACTTGGCCCCGAGTGACTATATCACAACAGTTGGTTGTGGTGCTACATGTATGCATGCATGTACTGCTGCTGATATTGATGTAATAATAATATAACTTCTACCACTACCACCAGCCAGCAGCAGCATCATCATCATCATCAGTAGGACTACTTTGCTCTCTATACTTTTGGTTAAAAAAGTATATAAGTGGTAGTAGCAGCAGCAGCAGAACCGTGGTACAAAACAAATAAAAGAAGATAACGCAAAGGCAAGAAGGAAAAAGGGAAGAAGAAGAAGAAGAAGAAAGGAAAAAAGAAACCATTAAAAATGGAAATGGGTATCATGGTAGTTCTTCTCCCGTATAACCTGAAAGAAATGCGTATAATGTGTACTCATTCACAATTCTCCTCCGTATATATACGTTATGCAGACTGGTGGTAGTGGTGGTGGTGTTTCTTCTTTTGCCTCTCTATTTTTTTCCACATATTATTATTATTCTCTTTCGGTTTTCCTTTCTATTCAATGACAGCAGCAAAAAAGGAGACGAGCTGCTGCTGCTGTTCGCTTGCTCAATACATTCAAGTAGAAGAAAAGAACATGCAAACATAATAACCAGTAAAACAAGACCAGAAGAAGAATCCAGTCATCGCAGAGGTAGTAATGCCTCTAATAGTGCCCATTTCTAGCAGTAATCCAATGGCCGCAATAAGTAAGACGAGAATAGCTTACTCACTCTCTCTCTCTCCCTCTCTCTCTCTTGCACACATCACACATGTTATACACGAAAATAATCTGTGCTGGCCACTGCACTACCAAACAAACAATCACCACCACCACCACCGCACAAAATAGAATAAGTAGAGAGGAGAGAGAAAGAGGTGATTGTGATACCTAGACTGGACAGTGGTGGTAGTGGAAGCACTAGATTGGAAGCCACTTTTATAGTCCCAGGTGTGCTCGCTCTTCTCTTGAAAAATTCAGGGGACTTGATTGAAATCCGAAAATTCCTCGAGAGGAATCTAAACTTGAAATCGAATCCGGCCGCTGTCAAGATTACCTCATGCTTCTGTCCTCTTTCGAATATGTGTACAGTGGTAAAAAAAAGCAAATAGTGTGTGTTCCAAAAAACGTATTAGCTTCCTATAATAATGCAGTTACTACTACTACTAGCACTACTATAGCATCCAGTCCAGTCAGTGCCCCCAAAAAAGAAAGCACTTAAGCATACAGAAATACAGAGGCATAAGAAAAAAACCAGCACAAGAAGAACATGCTTTTTTCTGTGGTGGAATGAAAGACCATTTTAGAAGATGTTGCCACTTTTTTCTCGCTCGCTTATTTGTCCATGTTCTTTGTTGTATCAGATTGAAAGGTTCAAAATTCTTTTTTTAACTGACACAATGTAACATCAACAACGGAACTGGAATTTATTACGGCCAACTCAACTACTTCTACTACCACTACTACCACTGACGATTGTTGATTTTCTCATTCTTGTTCAAACCAAAGAGAATGATAAAAATGGGCATTTTGATTTTTGTTCCCTTTGACCAAGATGGGTGTTGGAATTAAGCTCTTAATCATGTAAAAGGTTTATAATGTATCAATCTTTTTCCCCTACTCATCTCACCTGACATTGTATCCATGCAGTAAAGCAGTGTGGTTGAATACAGAAATATCTTTTTTACTTTTAATTTGTTTCAAATACGTGTACAGATAAGAAAAAAGGGGGAGGAAGGGAAATAAAATGGATTTTTTTGTCAATAAAGGTGCAGAGATGACAAGAAGAAGTGAGTATAAAACTACAAAGTAAAATGCAATACAAGTAATAATATAATACCAACTGTACGGCCACAATTGACGGATAGAGAGAGAGAGAGAGGGAAACGATGTGTTGATAGGAAGCAAGTGGTATATAAAAGAGCATCCTGAAATTAGTACAGGAGGCAGCAGCACAAAAGATCACATGTCAATAATGAAAAAGGACATGGAGACAGGCTTATGTAAGAATGAAAAACGCATCAACACAAGAAACGAAGATGAAAAAGAAAGACGAGAGAGTTGTATGGTGGTGGTGGTGGTAGAGAGAACCAGAACCAAGATTTACACAAGATACAAGTTTCCGATATATAGAGCTCTGCCATACAGAGCTATTTGTCGTCATCCTCTCTCTCTCTCTCTCCTGTTTTTATTACTTCTGCTGGCTACACAGTTGTCCATGAAGGGGTTATAAGTGATTTCATCTGACATATTACTACTGCTATTATTACTACTACACTTCAATTCCTCCGACGAATTGTTTTCTTGTTACTGCTAAATACATTTCTACAAATTGTACTTGCTCGTACAACCAGCCTTATAAGTGTATACACACAGCCTACTACTACTATATCTACTACTATTAAGTTGGTTTTGATCCTCTGCTGCTGCTGCTGCTGTTGATAACACGCACGTAGTATCTTTGCTTTTCCCTGTTGTTGATATATGGTACATGTCGTCGTATGCTCACTCTATCTCTATCTTACTCTCTCTCTCTCTTTCTGCCTGTATATTTTCATACGCTCAATATATATTAAACTTTTTTTTGTTTTGTGGATATCAAAAGTAGAGAAAAGGAATGAGAATAAGAAGAAGAAAAGAGACCTTAAACAGTCCCTTCTTGTTCAAGGAACCGAGGAGAATGTCGGGAGGAATTCCTTCTTTCTTAATATCAAATTGTAGTTTACTTCTTTGTCATATAACCGTCGTGAGTATTCCAATATGTAGTAGTAGTTGTTGTTGTGTGTTGCAGCCACCACGTCTTGTTCCTCTTCTTCTTCCTATTATTATTATACTTACTACTGTTGACTGTTATTGAGCTACACGAAAGCTTTCTTTTTTTCTCTCTCTCTCTTTCTTTCTAGTATTGCCATTATACACACCACCACACCACGCAACCGAATATTACATGTGATCCAATTCTCAAATTGAATTTGACGAAATGGAATATACATGTTTTTCGTAATAACACTTGCCTCTCTCTCTCTCTCTCCGACAACAACAACAACAAGAGGCAAATATGTTGTGAGGAAACAACAAGGGGAATTACTTAAAGCAATGGTTGTTTTGTTTCATTGCTTCCAGAATTCCCTTTTAAAGCTCACATCACATATCGCAGGTACAACAACGTTGGCGTACACACACACACACATCTTTCTTTTTGTCACTTGTGGCCTGAATCTTTTTTCTCTATTTTGCTTCTTCTTCTTCTTCCCAGTATAAAAACTTGGTGAGTGATTTAAAGCGTAAAAAGCACGCTCATGTATCATTCTCATTCTCTCAGCATCTTAGATTAATCATTATATTATCACCACTCCGTCTTCATAACATATATTCTCTTGAGATCAAGTAAGATAGAGAGAGAGAGAGAAAGATGGAGAGCGAGAGGGAAGAAAAGAAAAAAATACAAGCGAAATACACACACACACACATATATATACAGTTTTTGCATTTAGGTATAATTTATAATAAATGTGCATATATTTGTTTTAAGTATGATATCTACTGTTTAACAACAAGTGCACTTATGAATAATGTGACGGAATGAATATATCTTAACTTTTTACCAAGAACCGCAACCCTCCGGCCGAGGTTATTAGCGAATCTTGATTCTCATCTTAGCAAGTTTTCCTCAAAACTTACTGCCTACATTTTAAAAAGATTTTAAGACAGAACAACGTAGTTAGTCGTCGACAACAAAACCCAAGGAGTATAGTAGTTACAAAACAGCAGCAAAAGCAAAGAGAGAAAAAGGAAAAGTTTCATCTGAAGTTACTACTAAATATTCATGCTTGTACATATAATTCGATATATATAACAGCAGCAGCAGTAGTGGCGGTGGTGGCTGGCTGTTCCTCACATTTTAATAGGCAACCTATTCTGACATGTAATTCATGAATTGGAATGCATGTGACAAATGGGCTCCGATTAGCCTGCCTTGACAAGCGCACACACGACCGCCATTATCTATAGCTGACATCGCAAAGTGGTAAATAGCAAAAGTGGCATCATCATCGTAAAAATAAATATTATAAGGAAGAAGAAGATGAAGAAGAAGCACTTTAATGCTTTGCTCTCTCTCTCTCTCACTCTCTGTTTGTCTGTCTGTGTAATAATAAAAATAATATATATTTGTGTGTGTGTGTGTGTGTGTGGATAATATGGTTTGACTCTCATTCATTCATAATGTGCCAGTTTTTACTACCGCCACGCCACCACCACCACAACGTAAAAAAATACTATCACTTCTCCACTTTGTTTGCGATGATGATGGCAATGATAATAGGGATGATGATGATATGATGCTGCTACCAAACTCCTCTCTGTGCATTATCTTCCTTTCACTATCTACACACTATAATATACAAAGCTACTACTACTACTACTACTGCTCTTTTATTTTTATTATTATTATTTTTTTCTTTCACTGTCTTTCTCACTCTTCATGGTTCACTATCAACCAACGTGCTTTGCGTTCTGCTTCTGGGAATCGGATGCGGCGGATACTGCTACTGCTTCTGAATAAAAAAAAGAGAAAAAAGGGGAAACTTTTGAGGAATATTGCATAAAAGACTCAAGCTGTGACATTGAATACTATATACAGTGTGTTTGCCATGCTCTATACTCTCTTCTCGGCAGAGAGTGAGGAGAGGAAGACTTTTTTGCCATATTATTCTATCTAGTTACCTTATCTCTACCACCGCCATTCCAAGTATTATTCACGGGTGTGTAGTGACTATCTATATATGCTTGGTTGGATTGGGTAGATATATAATGTGTGTTATACTTGTATTATCATCCCTTTTTAAGAAGAAAAAAACGGGCAAGTTTTATATAGGGATAGGGAGGGAGACAAAAAAAATGTTCGGCTGCTGCTGCTGCTTTGATTTTCTACACATTAATAATAATATGGCTAAATGGAATTTTTTGTTGGAAAGTGTGTCCTTGATATTCATAAATACGCTTTATTGTATTATTGAAATGGGGGAAATTACGCTTTTTTGTATGACAATTTCAATACAAATACAGTGGTGGTGGTGTGCGAGTAGAAGAGCAGTAGTGAAATGAAAAGAGTGAAGTAAAAAAGATGGTGGTAGAGACAACCTCTGAACTGTATAGCTGTAGTACGGCTTGCTCTGACACCTTTTTTATTGCTTGATATTGTTGTTTTATGGGATTATTGAATACTTGGTCCTGATCTAGTTTACTGCTTCTCTACTATTTTGACTGACTCGGTGGGACGTAAATTCTCTTTTTTTTGCTTTCTGGCAAAATTTTCCGTAAAAAATTAGAAAACAAAGTTTTTACAAAATTGTTTTTTGCCTTACAAATAATAGTAGTACGTACCGGTTTCATTTGTTCATTTCTCTACACATCATCATATCATCAGCTTAAAAATGTCGGTCGGTGTGAGTGCCGTTGTGCGTGGTGGTGGGCGAAAAGCAAGAGGATAATGCATAATGATGAGTTGCATCTTCCAAAATTCCATGCATATTCACTGAAAATGAAAAGATGCCGCATTCATTTTCATTTTTCAATGGTAATTATGAATTATTCATAGTTGGTTGTTCAAGAATATTTCAAGAGAAGGTAGAGTAGTAGGCACTACACACCACTGTGATAAAAACATTTATGCATTGTTTGTCTTTACACAGCTTCCCCTACTTGTTTGTACCATTATCATCAGTACCTAATCAAATATCTTCTCAAGATAGCATCTCTTTCCCTTCTGTACAATCTCTGGTGTAACAAAAAAAGCCACATGCACACAAGGAGAGAAACCTTTAAGGATGCTTTTTTAAACAAATACCTCAGCTCAAGCCAGGTACAGTGATAGACCGACATTAAGTGACAGAAACCACGGGGAAGTAGAGTCCTCTTGGTTTGAACTGTCTAAAAACAGCCCCTAGAAGCAAAACGCTGTTGTTTTCTACTCTCAGTTTTTAGAGAAAAGCCAACTATTCAAACCTGACTGGTTTAAGTCACTCAGATTCGTTAAGGCTTGAGGTAGTGGTGGTGGTGGTAGTAAGTAGTGGACGACAAATATTCTACCCACTCTTCTTTATACATAATTGTGCATCTGCATAAATATTAATATCTCCAGTTGGGCTGTGTAGATGGTTTTGTATACGCGTATGATGGTACGATGTGTAGGGGTGCGTGTAGTGGTTTGACATCGAGAGAGAGAAAAAAATTAGGTAGTGGTGGTGGTGGTAGTAAGTAGTGGACGACAAATATTCTACCCACTCTTCTTTATACATAATTGTGCATCTGCATAAATATTAATATCTCCAGTTGGGTTGTGTAGACGGTTTTGTATACGCGTATGATGTGTAGGGGTGCATGTAGTGGTTTGACATCGAGAGAGAGAGAAAAAAAATCCCTAAAAGTTCAGCGTATATTTTTTTCAACTAGTTTGCTGTTTCCTAGATGGAAAAAACGTTTACAAGGTACGTACATTATTTGAGGTAATTTCTGTTGACAAAAGCAAAGTCATCAGTTGAGGACGCAAAGAAAAAACCAGATTCATCTGACTGACTGAACAAAAGAAAATGGATATGTTTTTGGAGGAGGTGCTCATACGAGCAAGAGAAGAGACAATTTAGTACAAAAGCAAGATACTAAAAGTTGATAAATGTCTAACCATAAGACTAGCTGTATAGAGATGAAGGAGTCTGTGTTTGTTTATTCTTGCGAGTTTGTACGTACGTATGTAACTGCTAATAGCGGGAGAACTAACCTACCATGATGTTTTTTATTTGATCAAGAGACTTGTGTGTGCGGAGCAACACAGCTCAGCGGTGTTTAGTCAAGATTTCTTGGTAGATTTCCGAGGGCAAAGGTGGACAGATACGCATAATACAAGCGCAATAATAAACCGATGTAGTTACATACACATACACTCTGAGATGAAAAACTAGGCATATGAAAATGAAAATAGATAATGTGAAGAAAAAGGTGTGGGTTAGGATTTGGGTCAAATGAGGGAACACAATAGAGCAATAATAGTTCAGGATCAGGGGTTCATCATTATCATCATCATTTTTATTAGAGAACACAAAAACACTGAATTATCTTCTTGTTGTGGCTGCTACGATGATTTTTAGTTGTCTGCGTTTATCAGAAAAATGGTCGTTTACAGAATTGGACACTATTAAACCTACCACAAAATCTGATAAAGCTTGGTAAATGGCTTCAGTGGTGCAATATGAGCTTTATTATTATTGCAAGTAGCTTTTTGTGTGTATATAGACTTTTCAAGTAAATCAGACCCAATATACGATATTGTGAAGGTTTTGTT
>JAHZMT010000890.1:0-24438 GCA_027743785.1 Sinhomidia bicolor | reverse complement strand
GCTCTGAGGGACGGTTATCTTTAGAAGAATGCTACCTTTAGAGAGCTGCTATTTTTAGGCGAAAACCGGATGTATAGTGGTGGAAGTCATCGTCATCATCATCAGAAGGGTAATGCTTCTTATTTGGCCTGCCGTAGTCAGTGTTCTTGGCTCACTAAAAAATAAAATAAAAGCAACAACAGTAACCAAAGTAAAACGAATGCGCAATATAAAATGCTAGTCCACATCTCTCATTTTCATTTCCTCCTTTTATGTTAAAATTTTCTTGTAGAAGTAGAAGTAAAAGTAATAAAAAAATTCAAAGCCTTTTTCCCATCTTTATATTATTATTGTCAGTAGTATTTAGAATTGTAAAGGAGCGAATCCTGTTCAAGAAAAATCTAACACAAAAAGTTACCAAGCGTGTGATGATGACAAGAAGACAAGTTTCGACTAGAGAAAAAAACTATACCAATTTCTTAGGATGACTGTTGGGTTGTTTGGTTGGTTGGTTGGCTTGCGGCAAAAAACAAAAGAAAGTTGGGATAAAGTGCACGAAAATCTTGTGATGTTACTTTTAAAATGAAGTTGTAGCAGACGGAGGAGACGGCGGATATGGAAGAGTTGCAAAGTAAATAGCATAGGTAAATAAAATGACAAAATCTTTCATCTTATCTTCTTCTTCCTCCTCCTTCTTTTTTTCAACTAAAAAAGGAGAAGAAAAAAAAGTTTGCAATAATATACTGTACTGTTTCTTTCTAGTTGCTCGACTCTTCTGATGATGTTAGTTGTTTCACAGGAGAACGAGCAACACAGAAAAAAAATAAGAAAAAATCTTTTAACATCATTCCACTCCTTCTTTTCTCTTCCAAACTAGTGGTAGGGCAAGTGAGCTTATACCGCAATAAAAACAATAAAAATAAAGAAAGGCAGGCGGCTACTCCTTCCTACCATTCAACTGCAGCTTTTTTCTAGAGATAACTGTGAAGAGATTTTGACCTGACCTTGAATCAAAAGAAAAGAGTACTACTACAACCACTACTTCTACATACATGTAAGTGTGGGGAGGAATTTTTTCCCTTTTGAAAGGCGAATAAAAACCCGACCATAGATTCCAGCCGCCTCTATTGCTTATTGCTTGTCCACTTTATTTTTATATGCTGCAGCTCAACTCCACACTTGACAGTGCATAGACGGCTACTTTCCAGTTGGAACTACTTTCCAAGAAAATGTATTATTATTGCAGCAGAGCAAGTAAAAAAATTGGAGCAACTACTACTACTACAGCAGTTAGCTATGCTAAAAGTAATAGTCTAGCAGCAGCAGTAACAACAGCATCACCATCATCATCAAATGAAAGCTTATACATTCGACTAACTTTATTTCAATCTTGGTCTCCTCATTCCACTACTCGTTCCTCTTTCTCCATACTTTATTGAATAAACATGAGCACAAGACGACGATGAGTATATAAACGGACAGCAGATTGTCGTAATGACAGGTTCTGAGTAAAGTCCAGAATACATATATACATACATGAAAACAAAGTAGCAACACCATAAATACCACCAGGAGAGTAAACTGAAAAGAGACCCAATCAAATGACACTTGTTACACTTTATTAGATTTTCTTGGAATAAGATGTCTATAAGAAGAACGAGTGAGAATAGACAACTGTTTCAAGACAGCTCTGCAGCTACTTGATAGCATAATATAAATACACACAAGTTTATTCATTCAGCCGAATTATAGGCAAGGCTATAATCTGCATAGATGGAAATACCAAAATAAAAACATGTTTTACTTTCACCGAACGAGTTTCAATAGTCTGTCAATACATTTGCGTGCTTAGTGCTGTGTTTTTTATAGAAAAATAAATAGTTTTTCGCCTCTCTCTTCCTCTGTTTTGCCTGAAAACGAACGACAAGAGCCGTCATATGCCATCACATCTTTTTTGGAATAAACACTATCACAGCCAAAGATTTTTTGCTTTCATTTTATTTACATCTACAAAAATTCTTTTGCTTTCTTCACCAATGATTTTCTTTCATTTTCATCACACTTACATATGCTTTGCACAACGTTATAATATGCAGGCAGTACTATCAACACTGAAAAGAGAGATTGTCAACATTTTCTGCTTTGTGATGCTCTCGAAGGTCTTCTTGTGTAGTGTTTGCGTCTAACTAAAAATGTTACGACTATGCACTTTTACTTGCGTATATGTACAAGCATACATTTTATGACTGTCGACATTTTGACAAAAAAGCTCAAGGACGGTGGTGGTGATATGCTGTTGTAACAGCAACAGCAGCATTATCACTACCAAGAAAAAAGATGAGTAAAAATGTCGTTGTTAGTAAGGGCAGACTCAGACAGACACGTAATAATATCGACACCTAATTTACCACTAGCGTGAGAGAGTTGTCGTCGTCGCTGGTGGTGTTAATAATATTTAAGTTTCCACACTTCTTTTTTATAATAATGCATAGATCATAAGAAGACATACATAAATAGACAAATAAAACTAACAGACAGAATAATTTTTGTTATGAATTCGATATGTGAAATAAGAAACTTTTTCAACTTTAAGAACACACTTCAACATAAGCGTATACCTACATATATCTACGTAGTAGTAGTAATAGTAGTGTGTCCACTGTCGTTGTTGAATAATGTGACATGAATATTTGTAAAGTTACTTGTATGAATTTTCTTGGTTTTTATTATTTATATACCTATTTCATAAGAGTGGGTAAAGTATTGTGATGAAAACCAAAAATATTAATAAAAGGAGGAATTTGAAAAATATTTTTTCATCAAATCATGATTAAAGTTGTCTCTACAAAGACGCTGTTTTACTTTTGTGTACTTTACTTTTCATAGAAAAGGATTTTTACGTGGTTCTCACTCAGCGCACATACTTCGCCAGCAATGCCATAAACAACATGTTTTTTTGCTCCAACTGTTGAGAAAGACGTATTGAGTACTACCTATAACCGACCGAGCCGCTGTCTAAGGTCATAATATTTAGGTATTGTTTGCCACATTCATTTCCCGAAATTAATTTAAATGCTTGCCATAATAACAGAAGACATCAAAGTCTAGGCAGCAAGAGCAGCAGCAGCAGCATGCAGGTAGGTACTTATTGAGATGGACTGAAACTGAAAGGTGCCACTAGAACGGAAAATGGTGGACGGGCACACAAACTAAAATAATTGCGTGAGCAACTGCATTCATCCGTTCTGATTTCTCTCCTTCTCTCTCTAGCATATCACGATGTTGTACTACGCTCTGCCTACAGCGAAAACGACTGAAACCGGAAAGAACGTTTAGGTACACACAAGAACGCAATCCCAGACGTGAATACACTCTTTGTGAGACTGGAGAGAATTAGAAGATTTGTCTTCTTCTTCTTCTTGGAGTGATGTATGGCAAAGTGGAATATTACAACTTGTCTGACTTTCTCTAGTAGCATTCTTCAACGTGCCTCTGTCTGACGTTCACTATACTGCCATCAGACCATCACCACAACTAAGTACTTGAAAGGGTAATGCCTTTTATCTCCCTACACACACGGATTTGGCTCCTGTTGTGCGGTTAGTTATAATGCAACAGAAGACAATACATACATATGATAATAAGTAGGCTTAACTCACTATAACATGCATCTTATATAATAATAATAATAATAATATGACAAAACGTGAAAAGTGCTTAGTATTTTTGGGGAGCTTTCGTGATGAAAAAGGTTTTTAGTAGGAAGGCGCAGACTAGAAAACTGTTATTTTCATGTATATTCTCACCACCACCATATACCACCTGCAACATGGTGATGTGATGGCCGGTAATCCTGCTCTCTAAAGAGTAGAAGAGAGAGAAAGTACAAAAGCAATGAGAAAATAAGAGACACAAACAAGCCAAGAAACCTCATGCAATCATGATGTGAATTATATAGTAGTCGTCTGTATACAAGGAAAAAATATATACATCAGTCAGTAGACTACTGTTTTATGTGCCATGTCACGGTTGATGAATTGATAAATAATATTTTTGCCACCTGTACGTACATACGTACGAACGTACAACAACAACGTAACCAAACTACCGTTTCTTTCCACCACCACCGCACAAGAAGCACATGCAACCATTTCAATCTCGATTGACGATGAAAAAGGTTTTTGGATATTATTAATATGTATGCTGAGAAAACCACCTCACCAACTTTCCCCGTTGTTGCTTTCCGTATTACCACAACTGGCAAATGAAATTAGGAAAAGGGCAGGTAAGTTCGTTGATATGCATAAGGCCAAATAAATATTATTCAGAATGGATTTCCTACTCCGTCTGCCACAAACTACTTATAAATGCATGCAGATAGGTAGATATTTAGACACAATTGTCGTAACACTGTCTATTTTCAGAGAGAACTACATACATACACGAGCACGAAGTGAAGCACGAAAATGCAAGGGAACTCAGCAACACCAGTAGCAGAAATCTCCTGAGAGAAAAGGCACAACGGATTTAATTCGTGTAACCATAAAGCAACGCTGAGAATAATTTTTCTAACAAGCTTATTCAAGTCTCGCTGTTATGTTGGTTATATGTTCGTTTTTGTTATTATTATTATTATTATGCTTCTCTTGTACAACTCAACAAGTTTTCCCTTGTTTCCTGTTTATTTCTACAAAATATATTTCACTTTTTATGCAAATTTCACTAAGAAGAAGCGGATTTCACCTGCAATCTATAATAAATTATAATAACAACTTGTGCTCGTTTACAAAATACAGTTGCTCTCTTTCTACTAGCATGTTGGAGGAAAGGAAATGACAAAAATATTTCTCGTAAAATTTTTCGTCTGGACCTGACTGAATTTACATGACGGGTTGACACATGGGTAATGAATTATTATTTTTTACTTTCTTCATATGCAGAACATATGCATAATTTTATGCAGCAATGCCAATAGAATATACAAAAATAGTTAACAGTTTATACATGTTTTAACGCTCAATGTTCATGCACTTTTTGCCTGCTTGCACATAAACACAATAAGCCGCAGGCGTACAACAACAGCGTAACCTCACGCTCAAGTTTAAAAATTCCTCTGTGTGTGTCTTGTCGCCCGTTACACAAAATATGGGTGGAAAATTACAGTTGCAAAGTCCGTTAAAAAAAGTGCAACGAGCTCATTACATGCAAGAAAACAATTGAAAATGGCAAAAAGGAACAACAACAAGAAGAATGCAGCGTAAAGTTAACTTTAGCAGAAAAGCAAATTGCGGTTGACTTCTAAATAAGACCATTACATTATACAAGCAGGCAATATCGAAAAAAAATCTAAATTGGAGAAGAAAACAGTGTACGTACATACATGCTACAATTTTAAATATATATATATATATACATTATTTACGAAGCATACTGAAAAATAAAATGACAAAAAGTGTAGTAGAATCCGTTTAGTTCAAACGAAGCCATATAAGAAAAAAACCATAAGTCAAAAACTCTATGACATACATAAACACTGACATTGTGCCGGAAAGCAGAAAAAACTCAATTTTTCCTATCTCAAAATAACCAATTACGAAACACACCTGAGACACAAGGAACATTGATGGTGGTATGTGTGCGTAGAATGCTAGGATTGTGTGGCAACCAGCAAACGACCGACATTACATTTATACTTCATTTACTCCGTAAGGCACCACGCCACGGACGGAAAAATGTCTTTAGAAACAGCTTTGTGTTTGGCCAACGCCAGCACCACCACTACTATTGTCGCCGAAAAAAACAGGTATAAATTTTTTTATCTACATGGTATTTACTTATAAGAACAAAAATCTAGAAAACTATACGCATATCAGTAGCAGCTAGTTTCTTTTTTTGCTTTTCTTTCTTTCTCTTTTACCGTTTTCAATTGAGACACCAGACGACTTAAAAACAAAATAACACTTTAGTGCAAATAAAAAAAACCTCCTACGGTGTCTCAATACGAAGAAATTGAAATAAACGCAGGAGACAATACGAGAGAGAAAATGGTAAACATGAAAAACATTATTATTATTATTATCGTTCTAAGAGCTATAAAAATGTATATAAACTATATACTGATACATGCAAGAAGAAAGCCTTTGAGTGAGAGAGAGAGAGAAAGAGAAATAAAATACAATACTACGTTGTTGGTTATATGTTCACTTCTCCCTCTATCTCTCTCTCTCTTACTTTCTAGCAAATTTCTCGCCTTTCTCTTGCTTCGTACATGTTTTGGACACATTTTCCTTGTCTCCAATGCTTGCTGCCTGACTACTTAAGTGTGTTGCTTTCAAGTACCATAATGTCGAATGTCGCCCGTCCGTCTGAAGTGGACTTGTAAACAGAGGCAAGCTGAAGATGGAAAGGAGACAGAGACGAGAGTGAGGGGTTGTGTTGTGTAAGTGTGTGTGCCTGATGTTCTCAAAAGAAGCAAAAGCAGAGTAACCAAACAACCACCATCACGAGCATTGAGTCGTCGTCATCATTATCATCATCATCATTCTTTTTTTTCAGACGCTTTTAGCAACTCAGACTGAATGGAAGAAGCTATATAATATGCAGCCTCATCGCTTAAAAAGCAGCTCTCTCTCTCTTTCGCATTTGAGTAGAGCTGATATGAGCACACTGCGCCTTGAAATGTATACGTACCTACTTTACATTACGTGTGGTATGTATGTGCATCTCCACGAACCAACAAGATTACTACGTTGAATTGAAGAAGGAGACGGAAAAAGAGGGGAATTACCTCTTGTCATAGGAGCAGAAAAGAAAAAGAACAAGTAGAACAAGAGTAATTCCTTTTTCGAGGAAAACCCTTTCTTGTCTACGAGGAGTCGACTATATAACTTAATATTCGCTATTAAAGTGCTGCTGCTGTTTTCCACCCAACCATTTCCCACAGATGGGTATACACATAAGTAGAGAAAAAATACCGTTGCTTTCATTGCATTACATTGCAGTGCTGTGCTGCTGCTGAATGTAAAAAAAAGAAAAAAAATAAGAAGGAAAAGTGGACGACAACAGCAACAAAAGAGAGGCTGTTGATGATTCCTTCTGCTTTCTCTTCTTCACTCTACACACAATTTTCTCTTTTTCTTGTGTATTGGTTGGTTATTTGGTTGTGGCTCAATGGTTGCTTTTGGTTCACTCACTACTACTACTACTTTTTTAAATACGAGAGAAGAAGAAGATAAGAGAATAAGTGGTGCTTTTTCAAGCACACTCTTACGCTTGATTTCGAATGTATTGTCTTGAAAATGTAAAGACGCCAAGTGAGAATAATAATGACATGTACTATAGCATAGCCGTATAAGTAAAGCTAAAGTGCCTTACGCTTACGTACGATTAAATTACCAAAAATAATAAATGGTGGATAACTTGAATAGACGAATGTGCTGCTATTATGACATGTGATAAAGAGTGGTGAAAGCTTGTGTCTCGTAAAATGAAGTCATCAGACAAAAATACAATGCTAAATAATACGCTCTTGTTATGCATAGATTGAAATTTTATCTTAGATTTAAAATCGCATTGTTTTTATGTAAGTTTACTGGAATAACGCGCTGTTTCTGCTCCTGTCATACTCAATTTAAATGTTCTTCTCTCCTTTTTTAAAAACAGATTTACAGTTGATGTTCTCCCCTTCTAACTTTTTGTATTTAGACAGCATTTCAAATCTTGTGTAAAAGCATTTTCCATTACTTTCTCCAGCAGTTGAGTACATTGCACTTAAAACACTATAACATACATGCATACATACCCACACACATTTCTTGTCTACTCTTTTCTACTCTCCTTCTTCACATTTCCTTTTTCCTGGAATGAAGACGGCAAAAAAATCCAACTTTTATAAAGTCCGGATATGCCTTTTCTTCTACAACACCGTCTACTCAATTTAGATAATGACGCGTTCAACATAGATATTATATTTAAAAAACACTCGATCCATTCCATTCATTTCAGATTACATTGATATAATCTACTGATCGATAGCTCATGAAACTGAGAACGAAATATATACGTAGGTAAATATTATATTCAAGACGTGTATATATATGTAACATTTATATGTGAGCAAGGCGACCTAAAGACTTCATTAAAAATTTAACAAGGAAAAGACTGAATTTATATCTTTGATGGAAGGCCGAGAAATAACATGTTATTATTTTCCAACATACAAAATTGGAATGGCAGGAGACCAATCAAGTAAACGCTTTTATTTAATTTCCTTTTGCTGGTACTGCTACTACTACTACTACTGTACTGAAAACCATTTCCAAGTCTTTTAATATCTCATAAAGCCAGACAGTAATAATAATCCGACTGGAGTACTTTTTGAACAAGAAAATACTACAATTTAAAATACTATTATCCTATTCATTCCGCAATGGAACTGATACTTTCCCTTAAATACAAAAAGACAGGCGCCTCAATTCGAAAACATAACAAAGGGAATACCCTAAAACAACTATGTATATAAAATGTAATAAATACCTATGTTTTAATAATGTGTATATCGCCTGAAAATGAAATACATCGATTTTGTGTGTCTGTCTATTTTTCTTGTTGTACATATAAATAAGCAAACCAAGCCAGTACAGTTTAATTTTGTCGCTACTTGTAAAAGTTTTACCAAAAAAGAAGAACGCTGATGGTGAGTTTTCTTGTGTGGCCAATACCAATAGTCAAATGTCGTTTTGTAGTAGGTAAAAGAAGTCTTTATATACGTTTTTCTAACCAATTTCGTTTTTGTAAATGCCAAATGTGGCGCTGTTTGATGCACATACTGAATGTGAACGACTGTCATACAATTGAAAATAATAGAAATCGTTGGCTAGCAAAAAGTAAAGTGATGCAATTCCAATTCCAGTGCATTCTTTTTTTATATACTTATTTACTTTTAAAATGGAAAGCAACCACGACCAAGCTAATAGTTTTTGCCGTCTGGTATTCCTGCATTTAAAGTCTACCAAACACAAGACACGCTTCCTACCTGGATGTCTCGTTTCAAACAAAAAAATAATACTACCTAATCATGAATAGCACTACGAGCGGACAAACCATGTCTGAGTTTTGTGTCTGGCTGCACAAAAAAATATTGCTCACATGACATGTAAGTACACTTTATACTCTCAGAGTATTCTGTGCAGAAAGGCGACGACGATGACGGCGTGCCTAACTGGTTGGAATGAAATCGTACATACATGCATATTCGTGACAACGACCTTCCCTAGATTGCCTATATAAAAAGCAATACTTTTTAAACACCATCGAGTGTTTGCATATTGAGAGAGAAAACTCACCTGTCATCATCATCATCAACATTGGAATTTTGAAAATAATAAAACTTGAATAAAGTTCAAAACTTTTCGCTGTCAACTTTTCGTGTTTGTCTGGATAGACTAAAAATGAGTATTATTATTAGGCAACCGGCATAATTATTTTGCATGCAGAGATAATCCCTAATTACATATTCCAAACGGAGCACACAATTCTAAACCTAACTGTCTAGTTTTGTTTTGTGTACTTCGACAGTTTCTAAAAGAATATTATGCTTACGTTTAGCTGTCTGTCAAAGTGGTTTTTCGCTTGCACAAGCTATTGTAATGCATTTTCTTTTCTATTACTTATTATACTAGAAAGTTAAGTTTTCTTCAAAATAATTTACCTTCTCCAGAAGCGACTAACATTATTTTCTAATCGATATGTGCGTTATGATGAGCGTCAACACATTTCCAGACAGACAAAAAATATATGTATGTATGTAGATATGTGACAAACAATGAATCTTTCCAGTACATTTCTCTGCACATGCCGGTGGTATACTGGTCGATATTGTGCTGCATGTGGCACGAACCCGACGTCTTCTCATTAAAAATTCAAAACGAAAGTATTTTTTTAAGTTATGAAACACTGTCTGTGTATTATTGCAAAACAGTAAAAAAAAGTCGTGAACAAAGGATCATTAAGAAGGTACTTTTATATTTCTATCAATGAACTGTATTAATTCAACATGGCAAAAGAAATGTATAAAACAGTTGCTTCTCTAGACTTACCCTTACAAGCATATTATTATTATACAAAGAGAGTAATTTATATTAAAGTATTTTATAGAAAACAATCGATATTTATTTAATGTGCGAGAGTACTGACTTGTCGGCATTTAATTGCATTATTAAAAGTTTCAAATGACAAATATATTTGATACATAGAAATGAATATTATTTTTATAAAATTATATGGTCAAAAGTTACGGAATACAGAATATTACAATGTAAATACATCCATATAGGCATACAATATATTATGTTTTGCAAGTTATCTGATACGAATTTTGAGTTTCTACTTGTGCAAACGAAAAACCATCCCTGCCACCATGACATACAACTTACAACAGCACATTATTGTCCGACTGCCTATCATTATATCAATATCATCATCATCATCACTATCACTGCTCGTTTAACCAGTAAAAACTGATAAGAACTAGACAGACTTCAGATAGGTAAATATTGGGAGTAAATATATGCATAGATTATGTGATCATTATGTATGTCTGCAAAGTACACTGATGACGAGGATGAATTTGATGTACAGCAATTTTCAACTTTATTGGTTTGCTGTGCACTTTGTATATATTTCAAAAGGTAAATGACTTTACTACCGCTGCTGCTGCTTCGTAGAGGTGGCCTGCCGCGTTCTGTTTGTCTCACTGACAGTCGCGCACTCTCCATTAAAAATTCAGCAGCTTATCTTTGGCTAACAACAATCAACTTTCAACATCATCAGTTATAATATTGTTCGTAATTGTTTTCCTATCCACACAGCCAATGAAATACACACATTAGAAAAATATTATCAAGACATTTTACGCATATCACGTTCAATATAAACATACGTGTTTGCATGTAAACTGAATCGATAAAAAAAATATTGCAGACAGACAAAAAAGTGGAAATCAACGGAGCATGTGCTCCTTCTGGCTACAAACATTTAAATATTAGTCTGCTGAAAGAAAAAGTAGCAATCATAATATTATTTATAGTGAGAAAAAAAGAAACTGAATGAAAAAAGCAAAACATGGAAAGAAAACAGTATATAATGAATAATAATAATGCTACTACTACTACTACTGCGTTGTTAATTCATTTTTCTTTTCAAAACTTTATTTTTTTCTAATGTATCTGTTTTCTTTATTTTTCTTAACTTGAGAATTGGCAATTAACTGGCAGTTAACATCAAAAAAATAAAAATAGACTGATTACAATGCATCAAGATGAGCTGTTATTACTACAATGACTGGTTGTTGGAAGTAATAATGTTGCTGCACCTGCACATTGCAGCTTGTTTTGATGAATGCACTGAATTTAATGAGTGTGCACTGCAAACAACGCAGTAATAACATTGCTGTTCTTTATTATTACGCTGTCTGCTCTCATGCAGTAGCAGCGGTGAGTACCAAGAAGAAGAAAAAAAATGTGCAAAAAGTAGTACAACAACAGCAGCAGTAACAACAAACAGCAGACAGCAGCAGCACAACTAAAAGAAAGCCTATAATAATAACAAGATATTTAATTTCAAACGCCGGTGGTGGCAGTAGTATACCGTATCATATAGCATCTCTTCTGAGAGTAATTGACACACACGTAATATCATGGGTTATTCTACACGATACATAATGTAAGCGACTATTAGCAAGTAGTAGTCAGTATGGTGTCTTCTCTACACGTTCATATTTCATTCCATTTCATAATAGAGCTTCGTTTTCGTCTGGCAAATTTTTACCCATGTATTGATTTAGCTCGTTTGGCTGTCCGTTTGTAACAAGTTTTCTGTCCAAATTTTACTTGAAATTACTTTATTTTTTTGCTTCTATCCTTTACAGCAGCGAAATTATTTACAAACGCCTTAATTTACAGCGTATACAAGTTTTATTTTTCGTGAGTAGTCAGAGACTCACTCACTCACTCGCTTGACTTTCGCAAAAGTATTTAACGCAAGCAGTTTACTGCTGCCTGCTGTTGTTTGTTGCTGCTGCAGATGCTATGATGATGATGACGACGATGATTATTATTTAAAAAACGGCGAAAGTATGCACCACGCCACCATTATCATCATTAGATTATCGTTCCATGCTTGTGCTCTATTGTTTCCATTATCATTATTACAAGAGCAGCAGCGCAGGGCAAAAGTTTCAACCTGTCATCAAACGGTATGGTACAACGGGGGTGCCGTCATCATCATTCTGTATAATATCTGCACACGATTATGTATGCTAGAGCATAGAGCAGAGCTACTACCATCACGTTAGTTAGTTTGTGCATAATATTCGTTCGTCCTTCCTGAAAGGACCTTAAGGTCACTGACTTTTCTTTCAAAAAGTTTTAATATATATATACACATATATATATAAGTAAAGACGGCATGGACAGCTTGAATAACAATATATTATTTAATCTTGGAGTGATTATAATTGCACAGGTTGCATCGTCATTCTGCATTTACGTATTTATACAATATTATTCTTCTTGATTTATTACGCTTACTTCTTGATGATGATACTAATGATTACTAGGATGCCGGAGCTGATGATGGTAATATAGTGGTGGCGTAACAACATGCCTATTTTATTTACTTGGTTTCTCGAAAACTTTACAAGTAATATTTGAGCTTCAACAGCAGCACTGTACTTACTTGCACCAGCAATTGGGTAGACAGAGAGGGAGCAAACGTCCCAGAAAATAATATTTAGTGTTCTTGTTTGATATTAGTAAAAGTGATGATGATACCTGCCTGCTGATAAATAGCTTGACTCGCTCTGCATTTTTAATCCAGTATCAAAACTGTTATCAAGTTAAAATTTTGTAACGACTTGTATAACGATGATGATGATGCAGTATCGACAAGTATTTAACTTTGCTTTTTAGATAAGGATTGCAGCAGACGAGACACTATCCTTCTATAGCATCTGAGAGCTTTAAGTTTACACTGTTGTTTAAAGTAGGTGCATATATTGGTTTACAATCGATAGAGAAATGTTTTTTAAAATAAAATAAACAATGCAAACTTGCAAATATTTGTTTTAGTCGAATATGTAAACTGTATATATAAGATAACAAGTTGAGATTACTCTATACAGTTTGTCTGAAAAAAGGTTACGTATATTATTATTGGATGATAAGAATATTTGCAGTATATTTGTCGTGTCGCCGTGAACAATTTTTTTAACAAGGAGGTGCTGGTGCTGCCTTTTGCGTTCATTNAAAAGGTTACGTATATTATTATTGGATGATAAGAATATTTGCAGTATATTTGTCGTGTCGCCGTGAACAATTTTTTTAACAAGGAGGTGCTGGTGCTGCCTTTTGCGTTCATTGGTATTGGCACCACATCAGCATCAGCACTTACAAAAATAAATACATTCACAAAGTCAAAGTGAAATGAACAAAATATGAACTATAAACCACTAAGCTATAAAAAGGTGCAGAAAAAACTTATGAATGATGAATTGTTGAGTGCTGAATGCTACTACATACTATTACTACTACTACATACTACAACATACTACTTTTGCTAATAGGTACATTTTTTGTACATTGGGTCACACGACGAACGCTGCACTCACAGAAAAAAATATTAAATTTCACGCCAAGACATTTACATTATTATTTATTGTTCATTGTTAATTTCGTACAGGCGAGAAGACTACAATGATGCATACCTACTCTACTGCTATGTCATAATATAATGATGATGATAATGATGACTGACCTCACTTTATTTATTTCACGTCTCTGAAAAACGAGCAGACGACGAATGAATATTTATATTTTGTTATTGTTTACCATATAACAATAAAAAATTGTTTGGATATATGCTATTGTAACATTATTTCATCATTAAGTAGTATATTATTCTCTGACTGGCTAGACGAGACATGAAAAAAATATCATAAAACAAGAGAAAAAATCATAAAAGTTGTACAGAGAGACAGAGAAAAGGGTTTACATTAATGTTATGATGGTGATGGTGTTTTTTTCTGTACGAAGTACGAACGTGTGTTCAGTGCACAGTGCAGTACTGAGAATTTTATGATGTTTGTTGTATAAATAAATAAAAAATAAAAATATGATAATAACACCTTGTCAATTTTAATCATAGGAGGAGTCTCCATTCTTCCAAAACAGGTATATGCATTTTTTCTGAGTTGTTTCGCCAGTGTTTAAATAAGAAGCGAAAAAAGGAGAAAAAAATTATATAGAGATGGAATACTCTTTTTCTGACAGTGGCAGCAGCAGCAGCGGTAGTTAATAAAATGATGAATAATACTCTAAACTCTCTGGCTAGAAAGAAGCTTTCGCCTTCATTGTCTAGTATCAACTGGTTTACCAATAATTGTAATTTTCTTTTTAAAAAAAGATTCATTACATGTTCTCCAAAATGTCTTACTTGAAAAAATAATGGAAGGAAGTTGGTTTAGCGAGCAGTTTAAAAAAGCATATAATATGCCTGAAGGAGAAGAAAAAAATGAAACAAAATTTGGTTTTCTAGAGTGGTAGATTAAACCGAGTAAAAAGTATTCTTGGAACATGCCGTGTTACATTACCACTTTTATAAACTACACCAAAGTCTGCATAATTATTTTAAGGTACTACTACTACTGCTGCTGCTGCAAACACTTCTACTACCTTGTAAAGGTTATTTCAAAGTCATTAAATTGGACGGTGCATGATGGTATGTAAATTACACCAGCACAGTATGAGTAAGACCGGAATTATTGTACCGTAATAATAATATTGAAAACCTCAGAAAGCATAAATGCACTAATTTGATAGCAAGCCTCAAAATCTCAATCCATATTTTTTTGGTCAATCACTAACAGCTAATAATATGTTTAATGATGTCAATGTTCTTGGAATGAACGTGAACAATCTCTCAAATCATTTTAACCACGGAAATTTGAGTGTAATCACTTAATAATAGCAAAGGATGGCAAGAATATATACGTGTAATTTAACGTGACCGCGACAAAAATGAGCGGATTTGGTTGGTCTGCAAAGTTAAATTGTGGCTTTTACAGACATGTCGCCTTCAATGTGACAAGCAAAGAACAAAAGAGCTACGACTATATACGTGGTATTTCTTTGCTGGAGGATCTAAAATAATAATAATAATAGTTTTTTAAGCAAGACTATGTATGCCGGGCCACGATTTTACCAATGCACAAAAATTATAAAAACTGCATTATTAAGGATTTAAAGGGCATTATTTGGTTAGTGGTTGCACACGTGGCATGTACATGTACCATTGTACGTCTTCAAAAATAATAATAGGTTCAAAAATAGCGTTGAAATTTAAACAACAATAAGTTTTAAAACGTGCGTCGTACTAACCTTTTTTAACTTTTAAAAAGTCATCTGACTTGGTATACATACGGTTGAATGTACTTTCCTTTTTTCCAACACATACAACGACAATCCACACGAACGACGACAATTTCCAATGCGGTAAGCAGAGGTAATCACCAAATTCAAAATGGTTTCTTTCACACGAGTCTGAAGATAATTCCACTGCTGCTGAAACTATAATTTTTGGTGTATTTATTTTTGAAAAAAGTCTTTACTTCTTTGCTTAGTTTTTACTTGGAACACTTTGGCAGTTGAAAAAAATCACACAATATCAATAATTGAGTTTCTCTTTTACTTTCTTCCATCTGAGCAGTTAAGTTCGCATATTTAAATGGCAGATATAAAGAATATCTCTTTGTGTATTCTTTGCTTTTTTATTTAAAAAGGCTATCCGTGGTGTGGTTTGAAGTATTGTGTTTTACATGGAAGTATCAAATGATCAAGACTTTTTAATTTTTAACTAACGATTCAGTCAATTAACTGAAGCGTTTGGAAAGCTTTTTTAAAATTTATTTATTCAAAGTAGAAGTTCCATAAACACTGATGATTACAACTAATGCTGGGAACAACATGCAACTTGCTGGACACTTTTCTGATGATGACGATGATGATGCTGAGTTAAAAACTGATTTTCAAATCCAACGGTATACAAACGATAACTATTCCCACAAAACAGTAGTCCATTGAACTTCAATAATATTTATTATTTTTCCTTTTTCGCTTTGTTTATTGCCTCTGATAATAAGTGATCAATCTTCTTTTAATTTTAAGGAAAGCACCGAGAAATGAACAGAGGTTTTTTTAAAGCGATAATAAGTCACTCGCGCTTCTTTTTAATATAAAACAATTTACTTTTTTCTCTCAAAAATTTACAGTTAAAAGCACTCAACGGTAGATTATGTACAAACAACAACACTGATCCTTATCAAAGTAATGTTCACAATTTTCCAAAGATAGGTAGTAGTAGTAGTAGTAGTAAAAAGTTGTCTTTAAATGGTAGGTATTATTATGTTTATCTTTTTAACAGTAATATTTTCAATTTTCATTCTACAGCAGACTTTGTCTCTATCACAAACAAAATTGCCACAATGTTACATTAATTTTTTAAAACTTTTTTTGAAAACTATATCTTACAAGCCTTTTTAACAAGTTATTTTTTTACACAACTATAAAATGCCGCACATTCTTTCAATTGCCTCTAATCTCCGTCGTCGAGTTGTGTTGTGAGTGAGACAAGAAGTTAATTTTTACTATTTATTTTTTTACACACTCACTTTTTTTAAATGAATGCGGTTAAAGCTAAAAACGTTTGGTATTCGTTTTTAAATATTTTATTTTCCTTTTAAAGCTTTTCCTTGCTTCTTCCGTTTCACTAGAGTAAGTAGTGGCGGCGTTTTAAAAATACAATGAGTTGCTCAACTTTCCACGCGAGATGATGACGTGCTTGACACCACTTCCGGTTTTTATTTACCTGAAAGAAAAACAAGGATAAAAAGAGATTGTTCATCAGTTAATAAATATTTAGTAATTAGTATGCCTAGTTCACTTATCCCTTCCCAATCAAGTATTTTAAAAGGTTGTCTTCGTGTAACTCACTCAACAACAACAACAACAACAGACTACATCAGCGTGTTTTTAACACAACATAAAACGCAACTACTCAAAAACCTCCATTTTAGAAAGTGGTGGTGGTGCTGCGCTGCTACGCTAGAAAGAAGGTGTGTAAATAATTTGACCGGATCAATTTTAAAAATCTAAATTGACGCTTGCACTCAACTTTGGAATCCATACACAAATACCTTGTTGTTTACGTACACGGATTTTGCGATTGGAATGCAGCAGCAGCACTACTATTACCTCAAGTCAGCGGCACAATAATAATAATTAAAGCAAACACAAAACTCACATGTAATTCTGAATTATTAGCGAACCACTCGCAAATTTACCACTTTCTTTCTATTGTGCAAGTTGCTTCCTTTTCAATACATTCAACAACCAAAAACCTGTGTAGTATAATAACTAAACTCTTATTTTATTTTCAAACCGGTGTAGTTATCCAAATTCTTGACTTGTTTGTTTTGAAAACCAACTACGGGGAAATTTTCGGTGTATAGCGTGGGTGTGTACACACACTTAGAGAGAATATAATGCACAGAGATGAAACCTAAATATTTGAATAAATGTGGAGAAAACATTAAAAATAATGTATACCTGCATTTACACCAGAAGCCGATGGAAATCAGAAAAGAACACTTTTAACCTGAGCCTATTTTACTCTCCTCATTAATTACAATCAAACAATTTCCAGCTTATAACCAACCAGTCTAAAAAGGGTTTCCTAGAATAGTTATAATAATATTGCTTTTAAAATTTCTTATCTATTGTAAAATACTACTAACTCTTAACTATAATTATTTGGAAAGACAGACGATTGAGTTTTTAGCCTACACGTTAAAAGCCTACATTGTAAATTTTTCTCCAAATTTCCACTAGTATTTTTTTCTGTAGATATTCCCAATGAATTTTGAAACACATCGTCTGTTCGTGGAAGCAAGTTGAAGGGAAAGGAACAAATATATACCTAAAAAATTCCGAGGCAGACACCATGTAGGCATATGCACTACAGCAACTTATTGCTACTACCACCACGTTATATTCTACATTTATAATATTGTATTATTTCTTTAGCACACATGTCAGCAGCAGCAGTAGTAGTAAGTAGTAGAAGGAGTAGTAGTATGACGACAGGGCATGTAGCAAATCCCTTTCTCGGGAACAAGAAAATGTTGGTTGGTGGTGGCGGTGGTGATAGTAAGTAGTCTAGTACAAGCTGGTAAGAGTTCTCTGTTTTTTGGCTGGCCGTCTGCATGTATGAATTTCCGGAAAAGGTGCACACACCTTAGAATATTGAATAAAAACCATACTTTCTAGACCTAAGCCTTAATGTTTAATACGCTCACCATTGCACATACCATCATCATCGTCGTCGTCATCATCATCATCATCACTATTCCAAACACACACATACACACTGCATTGTACACAGCCTCAGAAAAGGAAACTCACAATGAACAAACCCATTCGGCTTTTCTTTTCAATTCCGGCAGAGGAATCCCGGGACACTCATTCCATCCTCAGAGCAAATCATTTCACCTTGGAATTACACAGAAATCTGAATCTATTCAGTTGTCTGCGTACTTACTACTACTTCTTTACTTCCACTGCTTTATACATCCTTATATACTACGTAACACTTCTTAGAATTTTCCGCGATATCATCATGATATCGTGGCGGCGGCGGTGGTGGTGGCGGTGACGACGACGATGATGATGATAATGTCGGCGTCTGCATGCCGTGTGTTGGAGGATATATAGCACTACTTTTTTATTACTTGTAACTTGTAAACTAGAGAAATTTACAAGTTAACTTTCTCTGCAACTCTATAATGACGGAGAGAATGTTTTGTGGAAACCCGGAATCAAATTTCAGAAACGTGCAGAGAGAGAGCTATCAGATATTTACGTAGGGTACAATACTTACATGCAGCTTTCCTGTCTGCTATTTTTCTTTCTTTCTTCTCTTTTCTACTACATATTCCCTACACAAAATACAAAGTTTTGTGTCGCGGTTCTCTCTCTCCGATCTATCTATTGTTGTACAACTTTGTGTGTATTGACATGGCTAATAAGTTATGTCTGTTGAGTTGGCCTATTACATAATCATGTGTGTGGTGTGACGGCGTGTACTCTTTCACTCCTTGAGCCAGTTCAGAGAAGGACAACTAAATACCTGGTTTGGTTTTCTATATTTTTTGGTGAAAAAAATATGTCTTCTTCGAAATAGCATTCGCTACCACACTTTATCAAATTATATGTTACACTATATATTTCTACATAAAATTTGTGTATAAACATTGCAGTTGTAGTAGTAACATTACTACTAGATTTACTAAACTTACTTACTTTGTGTATTTTTCTTTCCAACTTTTGCTCCTTCCTTTCAAGTTGTTTGCAGCAAGATATTGAAAGAAAATCGCTCTTTCGATCATGTACTTATGAACCAAGTTTTTACAAAAAGTTTTTTTCCTCCTCTTCTTTAACAAGAATAGTAATATTAGCACACATATTTTACAACTACTTTAGCAAGTAAGTTAACAGAAGTGGCTCTCTCGCCGCTCTGTTTTTATTTTTTTATTTTACCTCTTTCTGTCTGTCTCCTTTCTGGTGTATGACGTCGTCTCGCTCTCTGAATCGTGTTTCTCTATTGCATTATTATACTCTTTTTGCTACAACATGCATAAAAATGTCTATCTGCCTGCTCGCCTGCTGCTGGTGCTGTAGAAAATGAAGAACGTGTGTATGTGTAGAAAATGCACTGCTGCTGCTGTTGTTGCTGCTGAATACACACACCAAATCACACAACTCCGCTCACACATGTACATGCTCTCTGATGTGCATTCTCAACAACTTTTATCCTGCTTTTTTCTCTTTCTATTATCATATGCCCACCATACATTCATATGGGTATGCATGTACTATTTCATTATTATTACCAGCAGCAGATTTGAGTCATATCGAGAGAGAAATTTTTATAGTAAATAAAATATATCCATACATACATATACACGGAAAGAAAAATCACGATACAAAGATTTTGTTGATGATGATCATAATGTAGGCTGTATGCAACATTGTATATGTGAATGATATCCCTAGTGGCTGGTAAGTAAGTTCGTAGGCAGTGCATTGTATCCACTGACTTGGTCGGTCAGCCAGCATCATCATAAAAACACAGCACCAGCAAGCAAGTTTTATACAAACTATATTATATTCTCGTCTGCTGTCTGTAAAATTTTCTGTCTGCCGATTTTTGTATTATGCTCTGTTTGTTGTGTCATGCATAACATCGGCAGCCGCCAGCAGCCTAGCCTGCCTATTTTCTCTACGCAGACAAACTTCAAGTTCACCAACTTGTACTTGTGCTGTAGTAGTAGTATCATATTATTATTATTTTTGTCAATAGGATAGCATTTTCATATTACACCTATTACTGATCAAGTTTAGCAGTAAGTACGTAGTAATATGTTCTTGCAGTTGGCATCAAAAGTCACTTGAAACCCTAAAAAGCAAAGTGGTACTTATCCCTAATAATAAATACGACCATAATAATAATTAAGGTAATGCGGAATTGTCCTCTTGTTGTTGCAAGCTATCTGAGTACAAATTATTATTTTCATATTTTTTCACTCTTTGTCAATATGTTCGACGAGTAAATTTATGAATGATTGTAGCTCTCTCACTCAAAGATGTATATAATAACGTTTTATAGCTAGCCAAAAAAAAGTCATTCAAGATGAAATGATGATGGTGATTGCTGTACAAGTGTACAGTCCCAAGTTTATGTGCTTGACTGCATTTTTCCCGCAAGCTTGCTTTATCAACTTTTTTGATAGCTTTGTTATTTTGTGAGGAATCAATTAAAATATTGCTCTAGACAAATAAAATTTTTGTTTGTCAATTTGGCAGTCGTACCCACACTGATAACAAAAGCATATTGCCCAACATAATGAAACAACGTTTAAAAAAATATATATCGATATAGTCTAATAAAAAAAAGTTGTAGCTTGATTAAGTACATTAAGGTTACTTTAATTATCCACGGCACAACACATTTTTTACTAGGAATATTCCTAGAGTATTATTATTATTATAGCGACAATCATCATCATAAGGGTACTCAATTGGCTACATACATCATTGGTATGTCTAGTTAGCTTCATTGTATATGTATATTATTTTGTTGTAATAAGTAACTCACCACCACTGCAGATATAAACAACAACAAGCATTTTATGCATTCTCAAATGCAATAGCAGCAAGCCGCTGCTTCGCACTTGAGTTCAATAAGTAAAAGTGATCCTACGTGTTTTTGCACTGTAGCCACTCACTCTCCTTCTTTTTCTCTGTTCTCTCTGCTGCTGCCTTCACATATATTTTGTACAGTTTGCACCTAAAAGTTTCAAAGTTAAATTCCTTTACACAAAAGTCGTTTTACCCAAAAAATGCAAGTCGCTCTACAAATCCACCTCGTTCTTTCTTCTTCTTCTCTCTCTCTCTCACCAACAACAGTATTGAATCAAATGCATACACAAATTCACACACAAAATAAAAATGTTGTCGTCCTTTACGTAAAGTTGTCAACTTGTTTGAATGCACATACTATACTACAATAATAATAATAATAATATACTATAGTAGCAAGAAAGGTGACAAATTGTTTTTGCATGCATTATCGATATTATGAGAGGTGAATTCTACTCCATCTGCAGCATACTTTTGCAGGATTATGGCATGTATGACTGACTACATACGACATTTTGACTACTCTACTTTTTACTACTACGTAATTTTTATACTATCTATTTACTTTTCCATCACAAAAATATGCGTTTTTCATATTATAATTATATATTTTTTATTCAGTGTATCAAAACCAAACAACGCTCTAGTTGACATAAAAACTACGTAACATACCTAAATATATACACATTTATAATATCACCCACGTACGTACTGTTTGACTTTTTGCACTTACTTGCGTTTTCCCAGAGAAAGAATGCACAACTCTATTTTTTCTCCTTGTTTAATAAAAAAAATTGCTCCCACTCTCCACTACCAGACCAACTTGAAGTAGTAAAACGAGCAGCAACAGCAGTAGTAGTAGTAGTAGCACCACTGTGCTAGCTATGAAATTGTGTGTATTTTGTGCAATAATATATGCAACGCGCTACACTTTCTTCTTCTTAAGTTTTCTTACAATATCGTCAAATAAAATAAAATGATATTTGCAATGACAATCGTGGTATCGTTTTAAAAATGCTTTTTGTATTGACTGACACTGACGCTATATATGTTGCTGTTGTTGTACTGCTGCTACTTCTTATTCTTCTTTGATAAAACACTGATGATAATGACAACGGTGGCGGTGATTCTCACTGTAATACGATGATGTTCAGGATGATCAGAAGGTTGTTGCTTGTTGGACTCACCAGTGTTGTTTGTTAGCACTACCTGCTGCAATACTTATTGTTAATACTTATTATACCAGTTCCAATATCGCATTGTCTCTGTCGCTGCTGATGCTAATGCTGTTTTTTACTTTGCTACAACTTTTCATATGAATGGGTGAATCTTTTACTTTGCTTTTCATACTTAAAAAGGCTGATGATGATGTTTAATACTCTCTTATACTTATTCTCTCTTGTTTTTTACTCGTCTATCTGCCTTAATATAGTGAAGTTACACAAAAGCAAAAGAATCTCTCTATCTAATTCTTCTTTTTTTCGTAGACGTTTTCTTTCTCGACTTGACTTTTGCGGTGTGTGTGTCCCTCTCTCTTCTACTAATGTAAGCCATTCATGTATATTTACACAATGTTGAGGTTCAAGCTGCAAGTTTCATGTCGCTCTCTCTCTCTCTCTCTTTTCTCATAACGTGCTTTCATCATCATTATCATCACCATTGCTGCTGCTCCTGCTGCACTTTGAATTCATATCTTTTATTATTATTATTATTCGTGTATTCCTTCCCTCATAACAGGCTACAACCACACGACTTGTTTTTTTATTTTCTGCTTATCTCACCAAGGCGTGTAGAAGAAAACTAACATACATATTAGATTCTGATTCTCTTCTTGTACGCTTTTTGCTCTTACTCTCACGTTGCGATAGTGATGATGACGACGATCTTGGTTTTATCATCTACATCAACGCCAACCATCACCATAGCCGCCACTACACAACTGCTGCTTTTTTTCTTTAAGATATCCAAATCAAGCGAGGAGTGACTACAATCATTGTTACTACGACTACCACTGTTACTACTACCACTACTCCTGTTATTGAATTAAAGAATCGTTTGCCATTATATACTCTCTGTGAATTGCTGATGATACGATATGATACATTAAAGGTGCACCTTTTTCTTAATTTCACATTCGTAATAATATTTACGCTATCATATCAATGTCGGTGAGAGTGCATGTTCAGTACTAGTCTTAATTATAATCTCATACCTTGGTAAAAAAAATTGTTTGCAAGAAATTCATAAAGACGAGTTACAATCATTCTTCTGGCAAAATAAAGGCATCGCATAATATGCACGTATAATGACTGATGATGATGATGCATGCTATATGTCTGTCTGTCTGTCTGCATCATTAAAGCAGAAATAGACACTAAAAATGTGTGTACACAACACACACTCACACACCACCATCACAACTATACGGCATTATTATTATTATTATATGACCATTGCAATAACAGTCATTACTGCGTGTCTTTCTTGTTGTCTGTCTGACTATATCACACTTATCTTCTCTTCTGTGAGTTGTCTCTACTACACACTGCCATCGTCTAATACTAATACAACTATTACTCCTCCTGTATCATTAGGTACGCATCGCCAGAATAAGATGCAATGATGCATAATAAAATGTAGCTTATACGACTAGTATATTACTATTAATATTATAAAAATTACTCACCAAAATTTGTATCTCGAACAATTTGTGCAACTGCCACCGCATAGATTAGTAGGGAAAATGTGGTAAGGCAATGTAGGGAGTAGGGATATCTGCATGAAGTTGAGTTGTGGTAGTGGTGATGGTAGCTGCAACGCACATTGAATACCTTCATATCATCAGTTACATTTTATTATATTTTTAAATAATAAAAATAATACAAAATGAGTTTTTAACTTTTTTTGTGTCTCATCATCATAAAGCAAGAGATTTTTTTCATTTCTTTCATGTAGAATTTTCCGTTGTGCTGCTGTGTGGCAATTCGGTTCAACTCTGTAACTAATACACACATCTCTCGTCTTGCGTAAGAGAAACTTAAAGAAAAAGAGTATCTTTATTCTTGCTAATAGCAGTAATAATAGATGTATATAGTAACTAGATTGGAAACGGGAAAAAATATTGATTCCTGAAAAAAGTTGTTATGAA
>JAHZMT010000889.1:0-14050 GCA_027743785.1 Sinhomidia bicolor | reverse complement strand
AAGTATATCCATCCTTTTGTAAAAAAAACCATCAACGCACTCCAGGTTTTGCTTGTAAGCATGCCTTGTATAAACTATCCAAAACCAAACGAGAAACGGTATCCTTAGGCGTCAAAAAAATACTCTTCTTCTTTCTACCCATTGACTTTTGTTGTAGCAACTCTACTCGAGAGAGTTTTACTACAAATGCGCATATGTATTCGTTAGTGCAAATAGGCATTATACGTACGTACGTGCACCACTTATCTATATACCAATATATATATATACCTACTTTCACTCTCTTAGGATCCTACTTTCTCTTCCTGGTTGAATACATACATAACAAAGTGAGAAAAAACGCACACAAAAGATATGAAAATTCTCTCTTCTTGCCACCACTACCATACCACCATTTCCCCACAAGGAAAATAATATGAGGTTCTTGTTGTTATATTGTGACGATGGGATTTTGTCTTCAGAATATTATTACAAGGTTGTTGTTGTGCACAGTAAAGTGGGCTTCTAGATGATACCTTTTGTATTGCTTGTGTGTATAAATGTGTATAAATATACATATACCTTGCTTGTTTACACCAGACTGCACATTCAAGTAGATTAGATAGATGGATAGATAGATAGTCATTCTTCGTCTTGCATACAATTTTTTTTGTTATTGTGAACGAAAGTGGGTTCATTATTATCTGCAGTCTGCTTCTTCTTGTTGTCCCTGAAGCTGTGTGTAATAATAATAGAGGCTGCTTGCGTGTATTCTCCTCTTCTGACTAGATAGAGATAACGTGTGGTTTTTGTGTGTGTGGGTGTGAGCAAGCGAGAAAATGCGAAGGAACGAGGCACTGGCAATTTTCCACAAAATATCAAAAAAATGACCGGAGGTGATAAAGATGAATTACTTTAGTGTATCGTCATCATCAGCAGCAGCATCAATTTACCATGCAATGCTGGCTACATTATTATGCATTATTATTATTATTTTCCTATTTCTTCCACCACAGCATATATACTCCCCCGTCAAAAAATAAGATTTTATTTTGGTTGAATTTCTTTACAAAAGTCAGCTTTATACTCTTGAGAATTTCTTCTCCAATCGTTTTCTCTCTTGCAAAAAAATTCTGTTCTCTTGTTTTTATGCACGACTTATTTTTTTCCGAAAAAAATACTTCTTTTGTATATATACCTACCTAATATTATTGCCAAATTAAACGCATATAAAAAATGAATTGTGTGAAAAGTAGCAAAAAAAGACGAAGATGATAGTACTTAAGTAGTTCAACTTTCTTTTTCTATTTTGTGCGTGGGTTGTGTGGTTTATAAAACCATAATAATATCCGGTTAGAGAAATTCTTTCCTGTTTCTGTAAAAAGTTTACAAAAGGAACAAGATGCTGATGATGCTTCTTTCCTCTAATCACAAGACTAAAAAAATAAATTCGGGAACATATTTTTTTCATCTGTGGTTTCCCACAAGAACATTTCTGATTACCTCATCGCGAATCAGTGATAATCCTGGTTTCTCTAGAGGAAAAAAAATGTTTTTGCTTGAGTCTTCCTTGCTTGCTTACTGAAATTGAAAGGCGCATCCGGTTTGTTTGTCCAGTAGCAATGGTGGTGCACTCACTCAGAAGAAGAACAAGAACCTCATCATCAGCATCAACATCACCAAAAGAGGAAAAAAAGAAACTGAAGAAAAAAAGTAGATTCTGCAATTAATTCTGTTAATGGCCAATAAAATCTCGTGTAATGGGGATAAACTTAGTGGGCTAGTAGGAGTAGTAGCAGCAAAATGCTATAATGTTATAAATGTGCACATACACAAGTATGGTCTGTTGGTCAGTGTCTCATAGGAAATGGCTAATTGGTTACTTTAAGTCAACCACACACACACACAGAGAGAGAGAGAGTCAACCACACAAAGCACAACAACAGATGTATTACAAGCTTTGCTTGTTCTTGGTCGTTGCGTAGAAAAAAATATATATATAAAGAGAGAGAAGAGAATTCTTTAGGGTATCGAAAATGACTTTCATTCCCAGTTGCTTCCTTCCTTTCTACAATCAAATTATAGAGAAGTCTATAAAAATAGACTTGGTTTGTTTCCGGATTTTTTTCTGTAGGTAAAAGGTAGAAATTTCTTCTCTTTTTTTTAGCAAAGATGGAGAAAGATTATAATCTCATTGCGTGTACCACTAACTTGCTTACACATAAGTTTTCCAATAAATTGTCAATGTTTTTGTTTGAAACTGTAGTGGTAAATCACATCGGTATGGTTATTGGTTTGACTGTACACTTTGATTTATGATATGATGACAAAAAGTGACTTAGTTTGCCGTCGTTCAAAATTAAATTTTAGCAATCAATATTGGCTAACGAAGAGGTGGTACAATTTCCATATTTGCGAGTAGATTTGAGACAAACTAGGCGTAGTGCAATGGCTTCAACGTGTAGTCAAAAAATATTTTAGCTTTTGTAAATAACAATGATTGAAATGGAGAAAGTGTTATATTTTCCTCGCAATATTACATACTTATTAAAACAAATAGGCGGAGAGCTCTTTTTACACCTTTTTTCTCCTCCTTTTTTCAAGTAGAAAAATAAAATCATCTGTGGATGTTATTATTATTGCATTTTAGAAATGGTCAAATGAACTGCTTGAATGACAGATCAAAAGCCCTTCTATTCGAATATGATTTTAGTTTATACACAATAATTTGACTGGTAGCGACAACTCATCTAACTCATTTAAACTTGCTCGCTATAGCAAAAATAACATTTTCAGCGTTTAAATCCTTCATCATATCGCAATTCGCAATGTCACACGTAAGTAACCGTAAGTAACTCTTTAGTAACTGGCTAGACTAACTAAACCACTTCATCATAAAAATTGTTCCCCTACTAGCATTTCATCACCGCACCAGTGGCAAAAAAACCTGACGAAAGAAGGACTAAATTGTTTTGCCCGTTTTTTGTTGTGTTTTCGCCCCAAAAAATAATTACACCTTTCCGTTTTCATTTGTATAATTGCTGGTTGATAGCATTCCTTCCTTTACCGTAGCTTTTCACTATGCATGTTCATATATATTTTGTTCTTTCTCTCTCTCTCTCTCTTTTCTCTTATTGATTACCGTTTTTCCTTCCACCATCACCATAAAATACCCAAAGTTCAGCACAGTCTACCATAAATGCAAACACATAAATGTGTATGTGTGTGTCCCTGTAGTGCAATCAAAATAGTTTTTAAATCGTTAAGTGTTTTAAACGCTCAGAAAAATGCAGCCGTATTTAGTGTAATTTTTTTGTACACAAGAATCTGGTTCAATCATGATTACAATATTTTGTTGTGCTATATTTTCCACAAGCAACATATTATTTTACATGCACTGTTGCTACTAACTCTGTCCGTCCCAAATAATACATAAAGAGAGAAAAATATATAAGAAACGCGTTGTAGGCAGTTTTCCTCGCAGTAAATAAATTGGTAGCAGCAGCGGCAGTAGCAACAATAAAAGCACTTCTCCAATTATCCTACGTGATAATTTACTCTTCTTCTCTGGTAGAGCTTTGTGTGTAGGTCTGTCATTAAAATAAAAACATGTCCCTACTCCACACACAAATACACACACATTCAAAAAGTGCAGCTTTCTCTCTCTCTCTCTCTCTCTCTCTCTCTTCAGTTTTCTTTATCAATCTTTTTCAGCTAAAAGTTATCACCGTTTTCATACAACCTCGAAACTAAAAGTTAAATATTTAGCGCGTGCGCTCACACACACACATACCCACAAACAATCTAGCTGACTGGCTGCTTTCACTCACTAATTATTCATTCCAGCCCCCCTGAAAATATGGTCATCTTTTTTCTCACAGTGGAAAAGAAAAAGAAAACATACCTATTCATCATTTTGTATTGTCACGTTGTCATCATGCTCTCACTTTCCAATATTAAAACCAGTCTATTTGCAACTGTCGTATGTATGTACAACTTAACTACTTTTCCATTGCAAAGGTATGTATGTACGTTCATATAACATCTAATCTGACTGGGAAAATCCTATCATCCTGATAAAAGCACATATACATACAGGTCTCTTTTGTATATATACCATTTTATAAGAAAACTTCGTTCACGCTTTCGTTCCAACAAGCAATAGTATTTATATTTTGTGATGGCGATGGTGGTGGCTTGCTTGCATGCATGCAAGCTAGAAAGCCAGCCAGCCAGCAAGCAAGTTATAAAGGAAAATGTCAGTCAGTTAGTTTTTTTTTTGTTGGAATGCCTGATTAACCGTTGTCAGCAGCAAAAAGAGGCGGAATTTTGTCTGTTTCCTTCTTTGATATTATTATGAAACGAAGCAAATAAATAACCAGCTTATAGGTAGCTGCCTCAAAAGAAACAAAAGTATAATTGCTCTTTTTCTTGATGATGATGATGATGTATTAAATGCTTGTTTTAAATTTTCTCTCTTATTTTTGCCGCTGCTATATACATACTCTCTCTCTACCTTCACATTATTTCCATTGACCAGTATATAATATATACACACACAATCCAGTAGACATCTTGTAACAATAAAAACTTTCCACACGCTTGAACACAAAAAACTTGTAAATATTGCAGTTCTTCTCCTCCTTCAAACAAAAAAAACATGCACACACACACAAGCATTGATAATAAACTGTGAAAGGAAAAAAAGAAAATGAAAGATTAGTGCAGTCATTCAGCTGGAATAAGAAGAGTGACGGCCAAGGGGCTGAAAGCAGCCAGTTGACAGTTTAATAATAATAATAATAATAATGAAAACTACAACGATATACATAGCATGGGTATGTGTGTACCTACGTGTCCCTTCTTTCTCAACCTGACCTGTATATATATATTTTTTTTTATTTCTTTAAGTAGAATTATTGCCGTTCTCTTTCTTCATCCATATTTTTTTCTTTATTATTGTTGCTCCACTGCTATTATTGTAAGATATTAAATGAGGGGAAAAACGCAACAGTTCAAGCGAACAGGATAATACGCTGTTGTTGTTGTTGCTGCTGTTCCATAATTTTTTTTTCTTTATTATTGTTGCTCCACTGCTATTATTGTAAGATATTAAATGAGGGGAAAAACGCAACAGTTCAAGCGAACAGGATAATACGCTGTTGTTGTTGCTGCTGCTGCCATCCTCAAAAAAGTCTATATTGGGCAGGTAATGTATATATATATATACATATGTATATAGTAAATCCCTTTTGTTTAAAGAGAAATTGCCATTGTCGTGTACTTTCTCTCTCTCTCTTTTCTCTTTCTTGACTTATAATTAACTGTACAGCAGATTATGGAAGCAGCAGCTAAGGAGGGGTTGCGTGTGACATTACGTAAAAAAGTGTAGACGTATATATGTATGTATGTACCTGTTTAGCAATTTCGGCTGCTCTCCATACCTCCTAGCTTTTCTATTGACTGTATGCACTATATATATATTTTTTCTCTATCTTTATAAACGTTTGTGTGCAAGTCAGTTGTTGTTGTTGTGTAGTGGTTGTCGTTTTTTTCGTTTAATTTTTAACAGCTTTTCTCTCCGTGCTACTTTCATTTTGTCTGTACGTACGTACGTTCAGCTCAGCACACAAAAACTCACACGGAGACAGTCTGCAATATTAATGGAGTATACGCCAAGTTGTAAAAAAACCGTTGAAAAAAGGAAGGTCTGCTGGGTTTTCGTTGTTTGTAAACAGGACGTATATAGGTACGCCGTTGTTGGGACACAATCAAAATTTCCTCTTTTGACTATTTTTTTTGTCGTTCGTCGTCGCCGGAAATGAGAAAGAAGGAAACACTAGGAAATTTGTACATAAAATTCTACTTATATTTAGGTAGGTGCATGATACGGCTACACACATTTGTAAAAAAATAAAAATAAATGTTAATTTAAAATACTAAATACTTTCGTGTAATCCTAATTTTCTTTCCTGTTTCTCATTTCAACATTTTTTGACATGTGACGAAAATTTAAGCCAAAAAATAAAGGATTTCCTCTTTTACAAAAGCTGTTTTCTACGTAAAATTTACATAATACTTGATTACTCTTTGAATGCTCAGCTATTTACCGTTTTCCTGCTAAAAGTGAACATTTTAATGACTATGATGATGATGATGATAACAGTATAACTAATTGATGAACAGATTTTAAGTACCTCACCATTACAAAGTATAAAGTGCTCACGGGAAACTTAACTCAGGCTATAATAATAATATCACAGCCAGCACAAAAAAAATCACAAAATTCCTTTTCAAGTTTTTACGATTCACTGACGAAGTATTAAAAAGTATTAAGCCATTGTAATCCACACACACACGCATACAGACAGGCAGACACACTCCCTATCTTTTTTTTCTTTTTCCTGTTCTGCTTCCGCGGGTAATTTGAAAAGGATTCTCTTTTACAAAAAAAAACTTGTAAAATGTCTTAAGCAAGAGCTTCCTGTCATTATTAGGAATAGGCACTAAAAATCTACTACTACTACTACCACTACTTTACTTTCACCATCACCACCACTTCATTTTATATCATCAGCAGAGCTGGTGGTGGTGGAGGTGGCTGTATATAGCAACAGCAGTGGCAGCACAAGAAGAAGCTGTTTTAATGGCGAAAATAAGTGCATCATGTAACGGTAATGAGATGAATATTGCGTTTGCCACTCACTCATTCACTCACTCACTCATGATGATCATCTAATTTGAAAAGGATTCTCTTTTACAAAAAAAAAACTTGTAAAATGTCTTAAGCAAGAGCTTCCTGTCATTATTAGGAATAGGCACTAAAAATCTACTACTACTACCACTACTTTACTTGCACCATCACCACCACTTCATTTTATATCATCAGCAGAGCTGGTGGTGGTGGAGGTGGCTGTATATATAGCAGTAGCAGCACAAGAAGAAGCTGTTTTAATGGCGAAAATAAGTGCATCATGTAACGGTAATGAGATGAATATTGCGTTTGCCACTCACTCATTCACTCACTCACTCATGATGATCATCATCATATAAACGATGCGACATACTAGCACATGAAGATCATGACGATAATAGTTATACTTACTTACTTTCTCCGCTGTACTATATATATTAGTATACGGAATTGTACAACTCGTGTGCGTGCTTTCAATCAATAAGATTAGCAAAATGTCGTCTCGTCTTCCTTTTTCCTCTTCCTCGTCCTCATCAACATCATGATCATCATTATCCCATATCCCACGTCGGATTTTTTTTACATCCATAAAAACTTTTTTTCTCTGCTGAAAAAAAACTAGCTGGTTTATTAGAGCTGGAGCTGTACTTGTACATGTGAGCATTATGATGGTGGTTGTAAATGGTAACAGTATCTAATTTTCTAATGTCACGATACTTATAGGTATGCATATATACATGCCTATATACATATGACTCACTTGTTCGTACGTCCAACTAATTCTGTTGCTTTACTCCTCCAGTTCATTTTTTATCCTTTTTTCTTCTCTTCCTGTCGTGAGCTGGTAAAGCTACATATAACTGCATGTGTAGCTATAGCAAGATCTGAAAAAAGGACTTATGTAATAGTAGAGATAGCAGAGAGAGAGAGAGAAAGTAGACAAGAGGCCTTCATTTACTTTTTTGCCTGAAAGAAAAAAAAACTTTTTTCATCTTCCAGCAGTTCAGCACTACCACCACCGTTGCCGTCACTAGTGCTCAACACCCTTTTTTTACTTTACTTTCTTCCTCTCGCCAAATCGATTTGCTCTTCTTTTTTTTCTACCAACAAGAAAATCCTTCTGGTTTTTGGAGAAAGTAAAAAGAAAAGAGACAAGGAAGAGGAAGCAGAAGAAGAAGTAGTAGTAGTAGAGTTGGTTCAACTCAAACAAGTTTTTTTTTCTTTTGGAAAATGCTGGAAAAAAAGTGTTGCAAGAGCAGTTTATGCATAACTGCTGACGAGGAAAAACTAACTAGTCCCATCCCATCACTGTCATCATGATGATCATCTTATTTTATTAACGACCAGTGTAGCAAAGAATAGGAGAAAGTTTAAAGTTTATAGATGGAGAGGAGATAGTACTTTTACAATATATATACATATTCTCTAGCTGTTGTATGCACATTTGCATAGAGGAAGAAGAACAAGAAGAGCAAGCCGTTGCAAGGCCTACGATGGTCTGCTCTACTTCAGTTTTCTTTTTTTTCTGTCTCTCTCCCTCTCTCTCTCTCTCTCTCTCTTCTGACGTTGATGATGGGAACAGCAGCGGTGGTGCTGGTGGTGGTGATGTGGCGTGGCGGCAGAGTCGTGTGGTGGTGACGGTGATGATGGTTGATGGTGGTAGTAGGTGGTGGTGTTACTGCTGCTCCTGCTGTTGTAGAATGAATGGCATGTACAAAATACTCTTCTTCTTCTTCTTCTCCGTCTTGTTCATCTTCCCTTTGTCTTTATTCTGTTTTACGTCAATGTTGTATCGTAATTTTCCGTAATGTGATCCAACTGTATGATGGCAATGTAATTTGCATGGTTGGCAGCTTAGGAGACAGAAGATTAAACAGTGAAAGTAGTAGTAGTGGTGGAGGAGGTGGAGGAGAAGGAAGTAGAAGAAGAGGAATATAGAGTTTTTGAAAACTTTGATGATCATATAATACGTGTGTATATATACATGCTGCTTTCTCATCCTGCTGTGACGTGTGTGTTATACCAACAATTTATAAGCGCTTTCTCTCTATTTCTCTCTCTATTTCTCATCCACGCACAGCTTTACATTTTCATTTAGAAAACTTGGTTGGTTGGTACTCTCGCATTTTCCCTATTTTGAGGTGCTGCTGTGTTTTGTCGAGAAGGCCCTCAATATTACGACAAAATGTCGTTGGTTTTGGGGGTGTACAAAATGTATAATACCATATTATTATTATTATTATTATTACTACTGCTACTATATTGTACATGCAACCACTTTTACTATTTACTTCTACTCCTACGACGACAACGAACAAGAAGATGATGATAATCATCATCGTCGTCATCATCTTTATCATCAAGATGACTATTGCATGCCCACTTAATTCTTCCTCTTTTCCGCTGCCGCTAATACTTCCACCACTGCTGCTGCTCCCTGTACATAATAGACATGTTTGCATTTTCCTCTTTTTGTTCAGAGGAAAGGGCTTCTTTTCTTCTTCGTCTTCATCTTCTACTTCTTCATCACATTGTACAAGTACAGGCTTGTTAAATGTAAGAGCGACACAGTTGAGAACATGATCATAAAATAATGTGCTGCTGGTGGTGGTGGTGGTCAAGCGTTGTGTTTTATATTGAAATGGTAATGGCTCAACACTTACACATACATTGCAGTGCAGTCAAGCAATTTACCAAGCTATTATAACATGTAGTAGTAAAATAGTAGTGGATATAGTCCCGGGAAACCGTGAAAGAGAGGCGAAAAAATGGAAGAAAAGTTTTGTCTAGCTTGTTCCTAAAAAGAGAAAGATGGTTAGAGTGAGAAAGAGCGAGAGAGAGAGAGAGAAAGAAAGAATATACTCATTACTTGCCTTGCTTTCTTTCTTTCTCTAGAAAAAAAATAGTTGGGATGCCTTTCCCTGTCTGTTTTATAAACGCGGTCTGTATATACTTTTCTCCTGTTGAATGGCCCTGTTATTTGGTCACAAGACACTGCGCGCCGACACTATAGTAATACTGCTTTATTCTCATTTTTTCGAAGAGTTTTCATTCTTCCTGTGTTTTTTTGCAGACTTCTCATCTTCTTCCTGTGAAAAAGCCGCCTCATTGTTTCCTGTGAAATAATAGAAAGAGGACACACACACACACAAAAATAAAAGAGTTGTGTGTCTTGTGTGTCCTCTGTTGTTGTACACGTCTGCTATAAATACAATCAAAAAAACCCTCTATTTTATACGTTTTTTATTCTCGTTTTCCCAAATAATTTACCATTTTAATACAAGACTTTTTCTCTAAATACAAAAAAGGCATTGAATACTAAACAAACAAATAAAAGCGTTCACACAAAATGTATCCTGTCTATTATTATTATTACAAGCAATAAAATAGCTTTGTACTATTTTGTGTGCTATTTGTTTTTAAATTAAAAATCCAACGTTACAACAGCTTCCTTTCTTCTTCATTGCTGGCCTTTTCGAAACTTTTTCTCTAGAAAAAATTTCTCAAACAAACACACACACACACACACACACACACACAATTTCTTCACTGTTTCATTTTGCGATGAAAACTGTGTGTGTGTGTGTGCGGCGGATGCGACGCGCGCTTGGGTGGTGAATGAGCATTTTAGCAGCTTTCTATTTTATTTTAATGTGGCTAGAATGACATTTTATTGCCAGTATATGAGCTGCAATTACAAACGAATGGAATGTGCCATTTCACTATTACTCCACACGACGACGACTACGACGACAACGACAATATGCTATTTCTACATACTTGTATATACGGTTATTATTATAGGGAAAGAAATAGAGAGAAAAAGGTTGTTGAATCAACGGCTGCTGCTACTTCTACTGCTGCTTCTACTGCTGCCATGCTATATGCTGGTTGGTTGCATGGTTGCTAGTGCGTTATGTCATGTCATTATTATTACGACTATTGCCACCAATGATATAACCGTTAAAACATATTAACTACTACTCCAACTACCTACCATTATGCGTAGGTATTATAAAGTCAAAGTGTAACTTTCTCTCTCTCTCTCTCTCTCTAAAAATGCTTCTCTCTGAAATCCAGTACCATGCACACGTTTAATAGCTAGAGATAAAAGGCAAGTTAGTTAAACAGGCATTACTTCACTTTACTATTTATTTTTTTTTGCTGGTACAAAAAAGCACACAAATTGTTAGCTTGTTTGTTGAACAAGTCTAGCTGAATAGGTACATATATATATATATATACATATTATTTTTCTTATATATTTCAAGCAAATTCCCTTTTTTCTCTGATTACCACTCATGTTATTGGATCGTGTGTATACAATCAAGTTTGTATTCTGGACATTGGTTAAAAAAGGAAAGAAGAAATATTGCAAGAACGAGTGAACGAACGAAACGAACCAAAGTAATGGACAAAATTAACCAACTCTTTTTTTCTCTCTTTGATGGAAAGGGGAGGTGATGTTATATTATGGGGAAAGGGAAAAAAGGTGACTTAAAATTCAACTGGCTTGTTGCTGTTGACTTAAACCGTAATATAAATGGCTGACGTGTATTGAGAACTGAATGTAAAAATTTATTTTAATTGTACTATTTCACTCACTCACTCACTCTGGCTCTCTTCTTCTTCTTCCTCTCCGCCTTTCTCTTTCCCCCTATTTTTTCCCCTCGTGCCAGTACTACTACCACTACTACAACTGCTTTCTTCTATAAAGATAAATTTCTTGGCCCGTGTGTGTGTGCGCTCATGTTAGTCCATTTTAAAAGCCGATTTTCTACACTTTTATCGTCCTTCATTGCGTTTTACTGCCGCCGCCAAGAAAAAAAAAGAAAGGAAGAAGAAGAAGAAGAGAAGAACCCCACATTCTAAAGCTGTAAGTGAGCGTGTTCAATATGTTATTGACTACAAGTACCACTATTACCATCGCTGCTGCTGCTGCTGCTTCTATTCCTTGCAAGCAAGCGCCTCTGCCTCTTTCACAGAAGAGAAAAAGAAGAAGGAAAATGCGTTACATGCTCAGAGAACATAATCATATCACATAAATTTTACTTTTCTTTTTTTTTCCCTTCATTCCACCTCCAACCGATCGTATATTTTCAAATATATATATATAGAGAGAAAGAGAACGGGGCTGCTTCTCTAGCCTACTTGTAGTACCAAAGGGATGGATGGATGGATGGTAAAGTATAAAAAAATTATTTTATTTTTGTGCCGGTGTGCAGTGCTGCTGCTGCCACCATTATTCCCACCCTCCACAAACACAGAGTCTATAAAACTGGGTAAAAGCGCATTGTTCACTAACATTTTGCGTTTTTTACAAGTTCGAGATTCTACATAAGTATACTTACTACCTGTGAATGGGTATGTATATGTGTGCAGCAGCAGTAGCAGCACTGGTGCTACTGATACATTCCCCCAAGGAAAATCATTATGTAAATAAATCACAGCTTTCCTGACACATTTACTTATCGTGAACATGCCCTCAGTTAAGATTTACAGTAAAGCCCCATAATTACTGCCTTGACCATGTGAAACCAGAGAGTTGTGTATGTGCTTTTTTCTCTCTTTCTTTCTCTCCTTCTGTGTAAGTAAAGCAGTGATTCAGCTGAGAGAACTGCAATAGAATATGTATATTTATATACTTTTAGCAAGCTACAGCTACACTATACGAATTAGTTTTATCGCGTTATATTTATTACCGCTGCTGATGGTGCTGCTGCCGCCACGATTACACGCGTGGTAGTGTAAAGTAAAGCATACGTATATAAAAAACAAAGCAGAGAAAAAGAAGAAGAAGAGTTTTAGCACAATAAGTTATTTTGTTATTCATGAAGCAGTACAACATCAAAAAAGGCTGAAAACTTCCGGTCGTTTTCCTGTCAAGAAATTTCCTTGCTGTAATGAATGAATTTCGTTAATGAAATGAATAAATCCTTCAACGTAACTTGTGGTATTATTAGTCATAGTCATATTAGGTATACATATGTATGTATACCTTTTTGTGTGCTGTGTAGGAGTAGGTAGGTAGGTAGCTAGTTGAGTTTTTTGAGTTGCGTTGCAGTGAAAAAGGACTTTGAAAAAAAATCTTAATTTTTTTAGTCTGTTAATTTAAGCATTTCCTGTACAACTTGATATTTTTTTGGTGGAGGAAAAAAAAGAAAGCATTATTTTTATACTTGACTTTGTATGTAAAGAGGATTAAGAGTGTAAGAAAGAAGATTTTTCTTTAAGTTTTGGGGGGTCTTGGTCTGTTGAAAAAATAGTAGAAAAAAATACAGTGATTTCCTCAGCTCAGGTTGGTATATACGCTTGCTTCCTTCTTTTTCTTAAAATTTTTGACTGAACTGTCATCATTTTCTTGGGGGCATGTGCATACCTACCACATTTGACTTGAGTAAAATGCTAGTGAAAGCTGTTGTTTTCTCAAGGGTGTACTTTCAGGCTTGTTGTGGTTGTCGTTGACATATTTTAATTAGGCAATATCCTGCGGGCAAAAACTAACAACTAACGCTAAGCGCTAACAAAACAGGAAAATTACTTTTTTAAATAATAAATTAGACACAAACACGGTCACAGCAGTCTGGTCAGAAGTCTTGTTGGTTTAACAATTGTTACTATTGCTGTTGTTGTAGTGCATGACAGCATTTTAATCTACGTTTAAGCTGTTACAAAAATCGACAAGATGACAGCAAGTCAGTTAAAAATTTCATTTTTTATTATCGATTTCACACGTGTCTGTTACTGTCTTTGTCTGTCGTTACTACTTTTACACAACACGTTACATTTTAATTGTTTCAACAATGATAACTGAAAATTTCTTCCAGTGCTGTTAAACTACTGATGTCAAGTCCCGTTTCTGTCTGCAGTACCCAATTTCCTTTTTTTTATCTAAGTCATTGCCTACATTTTTTCATCTTTGCTCCCATCACGTCACTCCTCACTAGCTTTTACTTTGCGTCTGCTGCTGCTGTCGGCGTCTACGGTATAATGATTATCATCATCATCATCATCAGTTTTCTCTGCGTGGCGACCATTTAATTTTTGTATATAGAACATTGTTATTATTTATAACGGTTAAACTTTTTTGTCCAAACAAAACAAACCAGTCCTCTTCATCTTTTTTTTCGTCTCGAATTGGTAGCTTTTGTATTTTCGCTTATTTTCTCGTCCATTTTCTCTGTATTGTGTAACCCATATTGTTAGACAACGTGGTGCTTTTTTGTCCCGTTGTAATATTTGCTATTGTATTTCAAAGGCAAAAAATAATAATAAAAGGGCATACGCACTACTACAAAAGCGAAAAGCAGGACAACAAAGTATATAAGCGATCACTCGTGTTGACTCACAATAACAACAGCAAAACGGCCGCTTATA
>JAHZMT010000888.1:0-17940 GCA_027743785.1 Sinhomidia bicolor | reverse complement strand
CACTTTAGCTTTTTCGTTTCGTTAAAGCAGAGTAAGCAATTTTTTTTGAAAATTCGTGACAGCCGTATTGATAATTTTATTGATTTTCAAGTTTCTCATGCGCTTTCAATGAATATATATACTATACATATATATATATACCTTAAGGTAACTTTCTCCAAAGTAATTTATCACCCCACGTCCAAGTCACTGACTTACCTTGTCACGCTTCATAAATTACCGTTGGGAAAATCCGTGACATATTGATTTGAAGCATTAAATTTTAATGGCAACTTGTAATACAACCTTACTTTTCTTCTTGAGAAACTGCACTCTGTTTGTTGGTATTACTTTCTTCCTTTTTTACAAACACTTCTTTCACCTTTTTTTACTTCTTTACTGTCATTGAACATGCAACACTGTTTAGAGCCATAGGATACCTGCCTTATGAAAAGAATGTTTCTTTTGTAGATAAACCAATTTGCAAATCTGAGCAAAAACGAATATTTGGGGTAGCGAAAGGAGAACAAGTTGAGATAGAATGTAAAGTGGATGCGAATCCCAAGGCTGAAACCTTCCGCTGGGCTTTCAATAACAGTGCAGACAGCATTGACGTTCCCCAGGTCAGTGGCCTTATTTTCTTTTCGACATTTTGAAGGAAATTGAATGAATTATTTTCTAATAGTAAATTGAATCTGTGCACTCAGGCGTTCAATTAATCAATGGTAATTGAAATTTTTGTAACCGGTCTAAAAAAAATGTGTTTCAAAACAACTTATTTCTATAGGCTCGGGTCTCTACACCAAAATTAGGCTCTTCAAGCCTTCTGAGATACACTCCACACACGGAGCTAGACTACGGATCTGTCGTATGTCTGGCAACTAATATTATTGGACAGCAACTAGAACCATGTGTATTCCATATAATTGCTGCGGGTAAGTTTTTGCTCAAATGAAAATTAAAATTCATTTAAAATTAAATACATTTCGTATTTTTATTATTATTATTGAAATATGAAGAGTCTATAATTATTATTATAGAAGGAAGCTTTTTTGTGGCACGGTTATATAAACTATCATTCATTTAGTTAAGCAGGATTATATTCTGTTTATTATGTATGTCATTCGTTAACAAGGATTATACAATATTATTATACACATTATAATTAATAAACTAGTGATATTTTATTCAGTTAATTATTTATCTCAGTATAAACTCAGCATTGGTTACTATAAAAAATGCATATAGAAAAAAACAAGAGATCATATAGTATTTTTGTCGTAATATAGTTCTTTGGCACATTTTATAATTTCAATGCAGAACGGAACTGGATAAAAAAATATATGCTTGCTTTTAAATTCAGAGAACAAAATTTCAGTTCAAAATATTATTAGCTAGTGAACTTTTGATCTGCATGTCGTGTGCACTAACGATAATATAATGTACTATTCTATATAATATGCTTAAACGTTTTATACAGTTTAAACTAAAGTTAATACTGTAATTTTACATTTTAAAAACTTACATCTACCTTACTTCTAAGAAAGAACATACCAAAAAAGTGCGATAATTTTTTTCAAATATGGCCATTTTATGATGATACAATATTTAGGTTTCAAGATGCGAGCATCCGTCACATCTTTCGGTCATGGAGTCTACCGTCATCACTATTTAGGTATAATCTATATCATATACCACATAAAACATCGTTTTATATGAAGCTACTTCCACTACTAGTACTACTACTACCACACAAAAACTATCGATAACACCAACAACATGTTTGAAAAGCATATATACCACTAGTACTACTACTACCACAACTACTTACTTAAATATATACTACTTACAGCTTCAATAATTGAGTTTTTCAACTAACTGCATATTATACTGTTGCAGTATACACGTAAAAAAAATAATTTTGTTACATTGAACACAAACACTCACATCAATTGCTTTTATGTAATATATTGTTCGTAATATTGCATTGGAATGATTATATATGGAAATTGGCATTTTTAGGATATTATAATTTTCATTTTTTAACTATATTTTTGTTGTTTTTTGGTATTTGGTTTAAAAACACAAAACTTGGCTTCCTTCTCCAAATGTGTTATATAATTATCAATGTGTATGTATGTGCAGTGCAATGAATATGGTTTTTTGCTTAAATGTGAAGAGAAAATGTTATACATACTTCTCAGCATTTTTATATTTTAGTGTCAATTGGTATGTATAGCGCAGTTTGAAATTGAAATTTAGTCTAGATTTAATATAAAAGCTTGATTTTCTATATGTATATATTTTGGATTTTTAATGACAACAGGGAAACCGGATCCACCATTCAACTGCACAACACAAAACATAACCTCGGAATCTTTGGAGGTGGAATGTATGGAAGGATTTGATGGTGGACTTCCTCAAGTGTTTCATGCAGACATTGTGGACGCAGGAACTTCACGCCTTCTTTGGAACCTCACGGCCCAGATTCCTTTCTTTGTAATCAATGGGCTCAAGCCTGGCCAAGCTCTGAGAGTCTTTGTACGTTCCTCCAATAGAAAGGGCTCGTCTGAAAGTTTCATTCTGGAAGCACAAACTATTCAAGAAGCGGAGAAAAGGACAGGTAAGATATACTATAGTAAGTAAGCCAAAAGCTCCAAACATTTTTTATTGATACGCGCTTCTTTAAAAAAATATGCAGCACTTAAAAACGAATGAAATAATAGGTAGGTTTAGTGAAGCCACACATTTTAATTAATAGCGAGATATACTTTATGCCTTATAATTTCACTAACGACAAGTGTTTGTCTATTGGTACATATTAATAGCAAAACTGGATTTTTTGTTTGTAGTTAAAATGGGGTATAGTGAGATCGTAGAGTAAAAGCTATAAGTTTATATTAATTGGTTTATTTATAAAAGGCTTATCGTAAAACGAATAAAAATATAATAAAATATTTTTAATATAATTATAATAATTGATCTCATTGCTAATTTCAGCATCACCGGTGGATTTCGAATTAACTCCGATTTTGGGCGTGTGCGTCGGTGTGGTTTGCGGACTTCTCGTTGTGGCTTTGGGAATTGTTCTTGCTTTAAGATTCAGAACAGAAACCAGACACCCACCACCCCTTAAAGCAACAAAAACAGAATATCGAGTAGAAGTTAATGATTCTGAAGAAAAAAATCCAGACATAATACCGAGCTCAAAAGGTATGATCGTGAAAATGATAAATAAAATATTAATTTGTTCGTTATAAAGTTTCATTCACCTCCGTGTTCCCCGTTTTTTGAACTACAGCAACAAAGAACAGTAATTTAGTAAATTTAGAAATTGCTGCTATAAAATTCCAGAGTCTTCGACCTTTCTTGTTTAAATAATCATGGGCATCTATCCAATCTCTATAAAGTTCAGCACACCACAGTTTGCAAAAAGTTCAAAATTGTTTAAAACCAAAAAAACTGCCGTCTTAAGTAACGTGATAATTGGTATTGGTCGAAAAAAAACGCACTGACATTTTCTTGGAGAAATAAATTTAAACCATGCATTTCGAATACTGCTCCGCTACGAGCAATACACTGAATATACGGGAAATGAAGTTTTAAGTAAACTTTAATGATAAACTATTGAATTGATTGAAGATACGATTGATTAAAAAACGGACAATGTTAGGATTTTGGATAAAATATGGACAAGCAGCCGTTAGTAATGATAATGAATGAAATATTTACATCAATGGCATGTACTCACTGATAAACAATAACAATGTCATTATTATCATGGAAAGTTTGTGTGAAGATAGAACATGGAAAATATCCGCTTGATGTAAAGGCATTTTTAAAAAATGACAGTGAGACAAACACGAAAAGCATTTTTTTCTGAAAAAAAGACTGACGGGGATAGTTATTAGTTTTATTATTAGATGAACAGTATTTAAATAACACCTCACTTATGACCCGCTACTTTTACCTTTTAAAATGCTTTCTCTTTTTTCCTTTGACATTTTTTGTGTATAAGCTGTACATGAGCACAGAGTAATATATTCGGAGAAAGTTATTCCTTCGTGACATTCTTTTTAAAAGAAAAATCTCTCCCATGAATAATTTGAACTGTTCATGCATGCATGACAAGCTAAGTTGACGCTTATACAGACGTGAATTGAATTACCATACGGCACAACACCACCACCACAGCGTGTTATTATGATGTGCTAACTCTTGTCCCCCTCACTAGTACACTGTTAACCATAAACAATGCAGAGAATGTTGATATGTAGGTAGATAGCTTTGTCGCTTGCGAAAAAAATACTGGGAATTTGACGAGGAAGCCGTCGTGTTATAATAATATTATGTGGAATGACTGAATAGATTATGAATAGTTAATGGAAATATGCATCCCGTATCCCGTCAATGTCACGATCGGTTGACAGTTGACAACTTCATTTCACCTTCATAAATAATAAAGCAGATACTCGGGAAAAGGGAATTGTAAAAAAATGAATTCTTTTGCTGTTAAAAATAACCACACACACCAAACCGATTTTTCTAAAACATAATATATCTACTCTACTTTAGATGCCTATCACCCAATCACGGTATATTACAGAAAATGAATCCACCCACAGTCCACATTGACATGCTTTTATTTTAACTTGTTTTTTTAAATTAACACAGACGTATAGTAGCAAATGAAATTGTACTGTGGTTCAATGTTCTTCTTTTGTAAACGGAAACGGTGAATAAGTGACCTGTGCAAAACTTCCATGAGATACCTCTCAGTATTAATGCATGTTATATATTTATATTATTGTGACTAAAATTGCCTTAATTTTTTTTTCTCTTTGTAGATTCCGACTTCTTCTACAATGATGGACTGTACAATGGGCCAAAGCGGAACGGGAGCATAACTGACAATTTCCGTAACTGCACCTATTATAGTGATAAGGTACAACACACTGATGTAAGATGTAATAATATAATATAATGTAATAGTAATGAGATTTATAATAAAGCAACAATAATATAAATGCGGTTCCGCATTCACATTTCTACAAACCCGCAACAGTCAGTTAGAGTAGAAAGCAGCAGATAATGAAAGTGAAAGTACGTACCCATCACATATCACACCACACCACCAAGAAGAGAAAGCGGTTGTGTGTGGTATGTGGTAGGGAGAGCGGAAGAAGTAACAAACTAGCAGCAGCGTTTCTGCTGCCACTGCAGTGGTGTAGTGGGTAGTTTAGCAGTCAGGAAGTTGCTTGTTGTTGTAATTTATTTATTATTAACGCTCATGTTTCACTGTCATTCCATTTCCAGAGTAATTCTGAAATAACGTATGCCGAGCTGTGCCTAGACACCCCGGGGCCTAATGGCAATCCGGGCATGATAGGTCCAGGCGGGGGTGTTGGTGCTGGTGGCAGCATTGGGGTCGGCAGCGTAGGAGGAGGAGGATGGTCAACGGTGGACCGGAAGAGAAGAAGAAATCCTATGGATGATCCAGCCAGCAATTCCGTCATATACGCCACAATAGATCATAGTCGAATGAGAACAAATGGTGAGCCTCCAGCTCATTTACAACCCCATCAGCGGGAAATTGTCTCCGTTAGGACACCTCTCCTTGTTAACTCACAGCAGGAGAGCTGCGTCTAGCCAAAGCAAACTTGCGATAATCCTATGATGATATGAAAATATTTTATACTACCGAACAAATTTTAGATATCTACTTAAATAATCATAAAATTTAATAGAGATGGCTGTGTACATACATATAGACGCCAACAGTGAGTTGGATGGAACATGAAACAGAACAACCACAAAACTACAACACACACATACCCTTTGGACATGGACATACTAAATTATACTTGTACCACGTATAAACTTTAACCACTGCTGTGTTAATTAATTTCGTAGTGGTATTGCGCTGTCTGTTGCTTGACGTATGTAAAACAGCGGGTACATTTACGCTATTAAATATTATGCGTCCTTTACATACGTCACACCACTAAATTTAACTCACACGAGAGAAAAAATCCTGTACATAAAATAGCATCAGGTATGATGTATATCTACATATTATCTAATATCTAACTTTGCTTTATACAATGAATGTACTTATGCCTACCTAACCTCCTATATAAGTGGAGGTTACTATAATTTAAATTTCTTAATTAAATTTCTGAAAGTGTGTATTATATATTAAAAACCCATGAAAATTTACAAAAAAAATGTTGCTTCTCGTAAAGTACATACATAGTATTAGCATTGACAGTAACTTTCGCTCGTCGCTGCTGCGAGGTGTATAAAATAAAAATAAATATTAATTTATGTGAAATTTATGTGTACAAGATAACGTACAATAAATTAAAATGTTGAATTTGTGCTGTTAATGTATGTAGTATGCAGAATCATATATAACTTATAATAACCAATGAATAAAGTTTAAGAAGTAGGTACGTATATAGGTGTGTAAATAATGTATATATAACAAAATGTATATTTTCTATAGGTAATTTAAAAGCTTTAAGTAGAATCATGATTGCTGGTATTTATTTCAGGAAATAGTATGTAATCAAAATATTTAATCATTTTTACTGACGGTTCAGATCTGACCTTTTGGTTGATACTGAAAAGTTATATGTATGTTTAATATTTAATTTGTAACATTATCCCAAAATGAGATTTTCAAGTACTTTCCTGTGTGAAGGTGCAATGACTATCAATAGCTATAAATATAACTTACTGAAAATTTTTGTGCGCAAACTTTTATAATCAAAATCCGTGGCAAGTTGGGATTGTAACAGTAAAAAATTCGAATTCTATATACACAGCTTTGCAAACTCAATATTAAGTAATTTTATAATTGTAAAATAATATGTAACATAAAAATTATGTAACATAAAAATTGTGTAACATTATGCGATTTAAAAATATATTATGCTGTCTTCTTTAGCATACCTATTTTGTCCATTATTACAATATTGCTGTTTGAACTTTAAAAGTATAATTTTGTATGGTATGTGAATCAAATGAAAATGAAACTGCATCACAGTAATATGTAGGTAATATTCAATATTTAAACTGTAATTATAACTTCTAGGTTATGTTGTATGACAATGCTTACTTTTGAACAAAGAATGAATGTTTGTTGGTATTTGATTTAAGTCTACGTGTAGAGAAGTGAGGTCTAAAAGTAAAATGATATGATTAAAATATTAACAACACATAATTTTAAATATAAATTTACTGTGATCTCGTTATTGTCTATATGCACTTATTTTCAGTTCAGAAATTAGACAGTAAAAATCACTTCGTGAAGTAAAAAAAATAGTACGTAAAGCTAATGCAGGTAAATAGTGAATTAAATCATACCTATTCTATGATTAAATATGCTACAAGTCGGAGTAAAAATTAAGTACTTGTTTGTTTATTGAATGATTAGTTAAAATTAGGTAAGGATTAATAAAGAGTATGAATTGTTGGACTCTATTCTTTAAGCATTGCTGATTATAGAACTTGAAAAAATATAAGAATTTTTTATCATGAAACCTAAAAACATTCGAATGTACATATGTACGTAAATATAATGAAAGGTTAAGAAATTGATAATTATATTTAAAAATCACTTTTTATGTACTTGCTGCTTACATAATGTATAGCTTTAAATGTATTTCGACTGTCTTTAAATAAACTTTTGAAATAACTCCAAGTAATGCATGCATGTAAAAGTAAGCTTAATGAAGGTGTAATATGTTGTATAGAGGTGTGTACTAATCTCATTAAGGAGATTTGAGATTGAACAAAGAAGTCCTATAATTCAACTGATTATGTCGATTGATAGAATTAAAACAATACATTGAGAAACCAAATACGTAAGAATTCATTCATAATTGAAAACATTGTAACATAAACTTTTTAAATGTAATAATAGTAATATCATAAATTTAAAATGTTACAATACCATTTATTTCTGTCGTATTCGTGAATTCAAAAATAAAACTTACATGTGAAATATTGTAAACTGATTAGAGGTGTAATTGACTGATTAACGATATTAAATATCATGGCTTTTTCCAAATTGTAGCTACCCCTGCTATTGAATAAGTATTACAAATAGAATGTATATGCGTAATGTAAAAAGGAGTACCATGTAATTTGGCAACTGCAAATTGAAAATGCATAAAAAAATGGTATTTAAGTAAGTAATAACCAAGTTTCCTTAAGTGTATAATTATAAGCGTAGAGTGAAAATTATATAGACTCATGGCATTTCGTTTCACTAAAAATTTGATTATGAATTTCACGCATCATCATCACCACTAATGGTTTTTAAATACGACTGTAGAAGATGAATCTAATAACAATAAATTAAAAATCGTAAAACTAAAAGGTACCTATTTAAAAACATTATAGTTGATAATAAAGTTTAGCATAAATTTTTAAAACACAAAATTAGGTGGATGTCGATAAATCGGGATGAACATGATCACTTGACTACATTTGCCAATTCTTAGTTTGCATCTATTATTGCCTATTGCATAGTTCGAATCAAACAAATATTAATGTTTAAATGAAACTACTGATGAGTATTGTTGTGTTTTCATGATTATTGCATCTCAGTGTAATGGTTGGGCCTCTATCTCGTTGCAATTTATGGGAATATTGGAGAATGTGTGTAGGTATAATAATATTATGAAGTACACGACATATTATGATAATGTGTAAATTATTTTGTTGATGATATTGATAAGCGTAATGATGTTCGTTGGTGTAATAGCTGTACAAGTATTAAATTGTACAATTAAATTTACGTAGATAATATTGTATAGTTATGCTTGAGTGTAAACTACCGTCTTTAAGAACTAATAATAATTATGTATTATAATATAAAGATGTCATTTTTGTCAAAAAAATAAAATACTCAGATTTACATTCAGATTCCTGTACAATTTTCTTTCTTTCTGCTTGTCCATTCAAACTTCCCTACTAGTTGCAGGTAAACTGGTCGATAGTCTCAGACACCAAAGGAACAAACATCAAAGAATTAACAATGTCAAAGACGCCGTAATTGAATGAAAGTTGCAAACTTGGTTTTATCAAAGATGACCGTTGATTTCACTAACGCCGATCATACATAATTAATAACACACGCTAGATAGAAGAAAAAATGGCGATTACACGAGGAACTTCCAAAACTCCAAAATTGAAAACATGCATACATATTTCATTCATCATTGACAATAAATAACCAGTTTTAGTTTACATAAGTTTTATTCAAGCGAAACTTTTACAATCAATGTTTTGATGGTGGTAGGAGCTCATAACGTAACAGCATAAATTATGCAGAGCTCCACATGTAACGGCTGATATTATCTTAACCATTGACTCAAGATTTATACAGTTTGAACATTATTCTACATTCAATAACTAACTCGGATTCGACAAAATGACATTTTAGAATGTTTGCAGTACTACTACTGAGGTTCAGACCAAAGTCAGAACAAACTGCTGGGCAAGTCCCTTAATGGTGTTCAGCATCCTCCTTAGCCTTGATTTGCTTCCACTTCTCAATGTTAGCAGGGGAGCGGGCTAAAACATCCCAAATAATGATTATTATTGTGCAAACTAATTTTAAGCTATTCTAAGTTTAAAGACTTCTTCAACTGGGCTGGGGGTGCAGTGTCACAGACAGCCAACAGCATTAAAATGCAAAAGTAAAATGTTTGTTTATACCTTTTGTTTGGATCCAATAGAAAATGGGCAAGCAGACGCCTGTGCTAATAATCCAATACCTGAAGATCCATTGATTCTGCCAATAAAACTTGTACGGGAATTGGCGAATCTGAGCCGTCAAGGTGTACGGAAACTTCATGGTCCTATCCGTGACCTTTTGCCTAACAAAAGATGTAGGAAAAAATTAAAAGCTCACATCATATTGCGTCTTTTAATTTAAAACATCCAAAAACGTTCAGTTTTCTTTTGCTAATTGCTATTTTACATCACAAAAAATGACTAAACAAAACACCCGGCACCCATTTTACATTTTTAGCGAAGTTAAGTATTCTTGAAAATAATATGCTTTCTCTACTCCACACTCCATAAACCGCTCCCAATAAAATAGCATTTTTTAGAAAAACACTTACATTTCAGCAAGCTTATCCATTTTAACTGCTTTCAAGGCTTTCACCCGTAAGCCAAACTTTAATTTACAAACTAATTAATTAATCCTGATCACAAATTAAAAATGTACGGTGGAGCTCACCCTCTCACTATTCACAAACTCAGCTGTACGTGCAGCAGAAGGGAAACTGCACAATTAATCCAATATATATTACTCCATTTAAATGGAAGACCATTTCATTTTTCCAGCACTTGTCTCGTCTTGTCCATATCTTCAATGGCTTACTACATTCACATGTATTATCAAACAGTGTGTTGTTGACTGTTGTCGGTAGATCAGTACTGTAGTATTGTGGTGAGTGAGTGAGTGTGGTGGGTGGTGGTGAGTGGTGAGGGTCGTCGTGCAATAAGCATTTACATTGAAATATGAACAGAAGGACAAAAAAGGACGAGTGAATGAAGAGCTTGTTTGAGTGCATTTATATTAGCCCATTGAAAAGATCAGATGCATTGACAGAGGCTGGAACGACAAAACATTGATTTGCGGCTTGTAGTTTTTTTCCTCTTTGAGCTCTACTATACTCTGGAGAATTGAAAGAAACATTGCCAACTTTGTTTTGATTTTTTTAAAACAATAATTGTGTAATTAATTTAAATTTTAACTAAAAGAGCCTCAATTTAGTTAAATAGAGAAATAGGGTTTTTGGTTGTACCATACAAAATAATATTAATGGACAATATTTTGTAAATATATTAATAGTGTTAGTCAAGTAAACGGTGCCGGGCCAAGAAGGCGTCACTTTTGCACCTGCCATTTGAGCTTTATCTATTATATGACGTTATCATCGCTATGCAATAGGTCGCTTGTGGAAGAGTATTAAAGTAGTGATTTCTATTGTTCGTTGGTTATCTTAGTTTTAAGACGATATAGAAGAATCTGACAAAGATTATTTTTGGCGTTTAATAATCGGAAGAAGGAAAAAGAAAGAGAGGCAAGAGAACTAGCTGCCTTTCATTGCAGCAAATTGGGCGACTAAATTGTGTCGACCCTTCTAAATTTATAGTGATATTTAAGCCTACCCACCAAATAAATTGATCAAATTGCACAATGGGAGTTCCAGCATTTTTCCGTTGGTTGACCAGGAAGTATCCGTCGGTTATTGTGAATTGTATCGAAGAGAAAGTATGACTTTAAAATAATTATTGCTTGAATTTGTTATATGTAATTTATCACTCACAATTCATGGGTGCTGATACTAAATTTTATACAGACGCAAAATGTGGATGGCACGGATATCCCTGTTGACTCCTCTAAACCGAATCCAAATGGAGTCGAATTTGATAATCTGTACTTGGACATGAACGGTATTATTCATCCTTGTACGCATCCAGAAGACAAGTTAGTTGCTTCATAATTGCATTACTCGTCTAAACCGAATCCAAATGGAGTCGAATTTGATAATCTGTACTTGGACATGAACGGTATTATTCATCCTTGTACGCATCCAGAAGACAAGTTAGTTGCTTCATAATTACATTCAAATTAAAACTACTATGCCGAAAAATTTCATTACTTTTAATATGACTTTTCTTGTTTTACAGACCTGCACCAAAGAATGAGGATGAAATGATGCTTGCTATTTTTGATTGCATTGATCGGTTGTTCAGAATTGTTCGCCCACGAAAAGTTTTGTACATGGCTATTGATGGAGTGGTAAGTGTGTCATTTTATTCTGACTCTCCACTGTTTTCATTTTTAAATTGTTGGTAAATTATGTAGGCTAACTATCCATATTTCGTTTTAGGCACCAAGAGCCAAGATGAACCAACAAAGGTCTCGTAGATTCCGGGCATCTAAAGAAACAGTAGAGAAGATCAAGGAAATTGAACGCATTCGTGAGGAGTTGTTGGCAAAAGGGTGTGAACTACCACCACCGAAACCAAAAGAAGAGCACTTTGATAGCAATTGCATCACACCTGTAAGTACAGACAAGCTTTTGTAAATAAATTGTAAATGTATATTGAGTTTTAATAAGTTTTATTTTTATTTTAGCAATCGACATAGAACAGAACAAAGATTCAAAGCCAACAGAAAGAGGAGGAAGCAACAGGAAGAAGCTGCTAATGCAAACTGTTATAACAGACCTTCATTCATTCCAGACGGTCAGTTTGCGCCAGTGGTAAGTTTTTATCTATCAATTATCTAATTTTTTAGGTAGTGAAGTCTATTCAGTTTTATAAGAACATTCTGTGATCGTTTATTTGATAGGCAATAGGAAGTTCTCCTGGAGCCGTTCAAGATGCAAAACAGGAGGCGTACAATATGAGAGTAAATGGGATGACGTCAGATGCCAGATCTAATAGAGATGCTGCAATGGCCCTAAAATCAATGCTACGAGAGGTAATGCAGTACTACCCAATTAATCCAATTGCAAATCAATATGTCCGTGCAGTTTTTAGAGTACGTTTTTATATAATTTTGTGTAGTCTCCTGGTGGCTCTGCAAATGATTCTAGTTCATCTTCACCTGGTCAATCTCCGGCTCCAAAGAGGAAGGCAGATGACTCGGACGAAGAAGATAATGATGAAGTACGTTTGTGGGAGGATGGATTTAAAGACCGTTACTATGAATCTAAATTTGACGTAGCTCCTGATAATTTTGAGTTTCGGGCAGAGGTGGGACGGCAGTACGTTCGTGGTTTATGCTGGGTTCTTCGTTATTACTACCAGGTATTGTACAAATGCGTTAATATTTATATATTAAGATCTTCTTGTGTGAAATAAATTAGCCAATGATTTAATTTCAATTTTCCAAAACAGGGTTGCGCTTCGTGGAAATGGTATTTTCCTTATCATTATGCACCCTTCGCATCAGATTTCTTGAACATTGGTGATTTATCTACAGAATTTGAAAAGGCAACTGAACCTGTAAGTTGATTTCATGATACAAAAGTAGAGTAGTGATTATAAAACACTCGAAGCGTTGTAATATTGCTTTGCTAAACATTGTTTTAATTTTGTTTTTAATTTGCAACAGTTCAAACCTTTGGAACAGCTTATGGGAGTATTTCCTGCTGCAAGTCGTTCGCATGTTCCGGAACCATGGGCGGAACTTATGATTGATCCGGTAATGTCCTAAAGTAACTGTGTGTGTGGGATGGGCCCTCACATATAGTAAGTATTTCTTATGTGTTGCATAAAATTGGTAATGCATTTATTTTAAATAATGTTTTGTATCTGTTTATTTTCCAGGATTCGGCAATCATTGACTTTTATCCCGAAGACTTTCAGATTGACTTGAACGGGAAAAAGTTTGCATGGCAGGGAGTAGCTTTGTTGCCATTTGTGGAGGAAGTTCGTTTAAAGGAAACCCTACGTCCATATTACGACAAATTGACAGACGAAGAAAGTAAGAAAGGAGAATCAAGTGTTGTGAAAGTAAATAATTAATTGATTGCTTAGTCTAAGATTTTTACTTACCATTATATAGGGAGACGTAATATTCGTGGTGACGATCGTTTATACGTTCGAAAAGGTCATACGGGTTATGACTTTATGGTGGGTTTGTACGAAAATGATTTTGATATTAACCAAGAACTTCCGCTGGATCCAAAAATGTTTGATGGAACCAATGGAGCTGCATTGGTGTCTGAGGAAAATGTACCTTTTGGAGGGTATGTAGAATAAACCATTGCAGTAATTCTTAAATATTTAAATTCAAAAATTTTAAAGTTCTATATTTCTTTCAATATTATAGGCAGTTGAATGCTCCCGTACGGGGCAAATTGGAATTAACGGAAAATCAAGTTGTTTGGTACGTACTTTTTAAGTTCAAAAATTTTAAAGTTCTATATTTCTTTCAATATTATAGGCAGTTGAATGCTCCCGTACGGGGCAAATTGGAATTAACGGAAAATCAAGTTGTTTGGTACGTACTTTTTTTGTAAAATTTGGTACCACTAGAAAATGTGTATTGAATTCAAGTATGTAACTCAAAATAATTTTCAATTCATTTTAGTGTCCGATATCGAGACCCAAAGTTTGAAGAAGGGTATATATTCCCAGCAGTTAGGCTACCGAACGCAATGTAAGAACAAATATTTACCGTTTTATTTATGTATTTTAAATACCTATAATTTACATAAATATCGAAGTAAACTAATAACAAAATTGCTAAATGTTTTCACCGTTTAGTGATCCACCGAAAGTATTGAAACCTGGTGATCTTACTCCGGATCAGTCTCGTAACTGNATCCACCGAAAGTATTGAAACCTGGTGATCTTACTCCGGATCAGTCTCGTAATTGGCGTCCCATGACTGGAATGGCGCACTCAAATAAACGAGCCTCGCTGGATGCTAGTGGACATCGTGCGTTAGCTCACGAGGGTTATTCAAGGGGTCATGGTCAGTATAGTAACATGCCGCCGCCAACCGGCAATCAATACGTTGAACGCCACGATCGCAGCTACCAACAACACAGAAATAGGCCCTATGATATAAATAACAGACGGGGAGGGGGAAATTCGTACGGCAGAGACAGAGGTAAGCAAATTCTTTTCTTCTCAACGATTTTCATTTTATTGCATTTTGCCGTATCAGCTATGAGATCGTTTCAACAATACCTCATTTTCCGTACATCACACAGGTTTGTAGTTTCATTCAGTTGTAGCATTGAAAGCAGACTTTTCTTGAGATTCTGAGACCTGTGAAAAATTGGCTTATTGTGCTTATAATAACAATATGACTTTGATGATGCGAATGAAACAGTCATTCTTTTCTAAATAAATATTTTGATTTTTATCGTAAATGTAACGACTCAATTCTTAATCCGTTCCGACAAGTGGAAATCTTTTGTATGCTACCTGCTTTACTGCTTTGCTACTTTACAGAAAGGGAATCGAGCGGAAACTATTTGTTACATAAAGAGCTTACTAGACCATGCTGTAAACATTTTTAGAATATGACGATGTTTTTTACCTCATCAGTTTGACTGAAAGGTTTTTTGTGTGAAAGGAAACAACCAACGTTTTGTACTCTTTCTCTACATTCATTCGAATGTACTTTTCAATATAAATATTGTTGAACTGTTTCTTCAAATATTTTTCAGGACAGTATTCTTAGCACAATATATGATTCTTATCTGTAAACATCGGCTGCCCTTTTATTATCTACAACTTATTTAGACGTATTAACTATTGGAAGATTAGAAAGACACATTTTCTCATTGAAATAGACATTTTTTCTGTTCTGTAAAAATTCAATTTACACATATATCTATTTAGGTGGAGGTTCATGGAACAATTCTAACAGAGGTGGCGGTGATCGTTCCAATCCCCGATCTCGTGATTACGGATACAACACAGGATCCAGTCATGGATATGGTGGTGGTGGCGGCGGCGGCGGCGGCGGCGGCGGTTATAATCGTGGGGGTGACAACTCGTACTCTTATGGAGGAAGAGGGTATGTCATTAATGCATTTTTGTAGCATTTTCTCAGTGTTACACTTTAAAGATTATCTCCGTATTTATGTGATACTAATAATAATGATGAGTTTAAGTTTAATTGTAAATAATATTAATAGTGTAACATAATCTTTTTGTTCTGTTTGCAGCAATGGTAGTGGAAGCAATTACAGTAACTACGCCAGTCAGTCTTACGGATACTCAACAGCAAGTGATGGTAGTGGTGGTGGATATTCCACTTCATCATCATCAGGTTACAATTCAAACTACAACCAACAAGGCAGATACGGGTCTTCTGCTTCTTATGGTGGTGGGTCTAACAGTTATGGGCATAACTCTGGCTCAGCCAGTCAGAATCGACGTGGGGATCGTCAGGACCATCGAAGTAATGAACGTGATGCTGGGCGGCGTCAAGAGGGTTATTACACATCAGAATATTACACTGGCAGCAGTGGCAACAGTAACAGCAGTAGTGGCTACAATAGTGGCCGAAGGTATCAATGAAAGTCCTCAGCACACGGAAGATCCCCTATTTGATAAAACATCAAACGCATCAGCAAAGCTTTATTGGTACAGGGGAGTACAAATAATATAACAGTTGAATGTGTGTGCTGCATATAAATATAGGGATGAGTTTGGTCTCCATAAATGAATGCTTAAATTTCATTGCAGCAAAAAAAAATATATATGAAATATTGAGCGTGCATATATAAACGTAAAACACCATTTTTTTCTGTACGGTGGTGTCTAATGTTATATTTAACTTTTTTATGTTAGATACACGCATATAAATTGTTAAAAAATTGACAAAACTTTAAGATTTATGAGTTATGACTTAATAAAAAATATCTAGTTATAATTATTTGAATTTTAAAAGGATTTTGTTGCGTTTATATCTCTATATTGCATGATCATGGCATGGTATACTGCTTTATGGGGTATAATGGTACATCTTTGGAAAAGCTATTTTTAGTTATTTTACCAGTTTTTGGGCATCTTACTGAAATTTAATTTGCAACTTATTTAAATTTTTATTTGCGTTGAAATATTATCGTTCATTTTTTTAGTTAAGTGCTTGTCTCTTCAACTTTATATATAGGAATAAATAACGGTCTGAATTCAACGTGTATATAGTTCTTTTTTCTTTACAAAAATACCATGCCATGTTACTGGTTTCAGTAATAATAACAAAGCACAATGAATTCAATCATAGAATGCAATATTTTGCCATCGCATCAGACAGACACGTCGTTCATCTCTGCTGCAACTGCCCATTCCATGAAAGTTTCTGGCCCCTCCAGTACTTGTTATATTTCTTTTGTATGAATTTCGAACTGAAACTGAAGTGCTCTTGAGTTGGCATGACGTGGTGGTGCTTATGAGGTTCGGGTTGTAATTTTATAAAAGGAAAGAGATGGATGGATCTTCGTTTTGCCGTTGCAGTAAGTTTACAACCGTGATGATGATGAAAGCTGCTTTGGGTTTAACTGGCTGCCTGGACTGCTTGCATAGATTGTAATCATTATTACAGATGCAGTTTAAAAAAAGATGCAGCTCAGCACTTTACAATTTTCCTGCAAGTTAAACTTTGTACTAAGGTTATGATAATGAATTGTGGAGAGAGAGGGGACTCTCTTAAATTGTTTATGTGTATGAATAAATCGTGCTTTTAGAATTTTGATGCGATCAAATGTTTGGTTAGTTGAATAAAAAGTAATGTAATGCTACATAGTTTATACGAAAAAAGAAGGAATAAAAAATAAATTACAAATCGAAATAACCAATAACCTCATTACACTTAAAAATAATGCATAGCCAAAGGAATATTATAAATGAAAAATTATCGTTGTTGCAATATATTATAGTTGTGTACACGGCAAAAAGAATGTTGCAAGTCGTAATACAACTTCCAGTTCAATGTAGCACATTTCCCCCAGTTTTTGTACATCTCTTGTTTGCTTGCGAATGGCAGGGATGGATGGATAGCTACTGCAGCAAGTAGGTAAGCAAGTAGTCTAGTGACTCGCCTAAAACTTGCTAGCACGGACAATTTGATCTACTACTGTATAAATATCCTTATCTTTTAGTAAACTTATACCGCTTTAAAGCAAGCTTGCAACTCAAGCTATTTTACTAGAATACATACATACATGCTACTCCCGTTTTTAGATAAAAAACGTCTGAAAAATTTGCTTTCAACTGGCATAGTAGTACGTATGGAGAGTATACTAATGCTGGCATTTTCTATTGAAAATTTTTTTTTCTACTTATTAACGAGCTTCATCATAAGTGAGTAATTAGCATTCGTTTGTAAACCAAATTAAATGGGCTTGCCACCACACATCACACATATAACGAATAACGACCCACTATTATGCA
>JAHZMT010000887.1:0-39473 GCA_027743785.1 Sinhomidia bicolor | reverse complement strand
AATTTTTTTGTGTAAATTTAAATCAACTAGAGTTTTACACTCAAAGAAAACTTTTGCACTTATTATAACAATAATAATTAATGATAATCAGGTTGAAACATCCCAAGTAAAAATTGCATGTCAGTCCTGAGTACTGACTTGACAGCCATGTTGAAATGTTGCTGTTTTTAGCTAAAAGTTAGTGAATAAAGTACAAATTTATGTATTGATTTCAGAAAATGGGAAAGATTTTTTGCAGCCAATTTTTTTGTTGAACCAGGAACACAGATTGCATGATGATTGAGGGCACAATCTCGTCACTTTGACGTAATCATTACTGGTTTTGTAAAGTTCATGCAAGTTTTTGATGAGAAAAATGTGACCATTTTTTAAATGGTCAAAGTGTCTGTCCACAACTTTTAAAATAAAAAAATAAAGAAGCGCAAGTGCTTGTTTGTCAATTTAAAAAAATAATAGACAGTAATAATGCATTCGAAGAGGTGGCCATCTTCACAAAGAGAAAAAATGGAACCCAAAACACCATTCATTATTTGTAAGGTAGCAAGTACACATTTTTTTCTGCTCACATTTCTATATAATATAAAAAATTGAATTTTCCACTGTTTTCAGAAAATAAGACTACTATTATTCGATTCAGGCATGAAAAGAAAAATAATATATTGTAATGATTCATACCTTCTGTCCCTAAATTTTTAGCAAATTGAAAAAAATAAAAAGCACAACGCAGTCAGTCCATCCATGATTTTTATTAATAGTTTGGGTAGGTAAGTTTTTGGCAGAAAAAAACGCAAATCAACTTATACAACCCTTTACAGCAGACAGACACTAATTACAGCCAGAAAAGTTCTGTCATTGCATTATTTCTTTAGGGAGCCGCCATAAAAGTGATTTTACACGAAACAGGTCACAATCAGAAAACACATTAAGCGCTCAAATGCCTGTTTTATTTCTCATTGTGTGTTCGTTCACTGTCTCTTTAAGACAATATATAATATTGTGTATGTACGACCATACAAGGTCATTAAATACCTCCAAGAATGAATTAAGAATGAGGTCAGCAGGTAACAAGCTTTTATCAAAACATTGGCTTAGTTTACTGAATCTTAGATGACAAGTAAAAACGAATCTTGGATTGTCGATGTCATTGTTAATATCCGCTTCATTCGCCACCACTATTGTTATAGTCATTGGTCACGATATATTTTATATACAAATGCGACCACTGGAGACGTAAACGATAAACTACAAAAGTTATGCGTTTGTTTTTAGCAAAGAGGTTACAACATGGAATATATTCATTTCTTTGGTTTTTGTAGTAGCAAAGCAATTTTATTTTATTGAGACAGCAAAGAAAAACATATTTTCGGTCACTGAGACCTAAATATGACATAATGACTATATTTTATTACTAGATATTTAAGATAGTGATATTATTTATAAATTATTGTATTTTTTATAGCTAGGGATAGTCACATCGAATTCTGTAACTTATTGTAGTTTTCTATTTATTCGAACTTTTACTCCAATTACATTATTACATCATCAATGCCTAGTCAGAACTTTAAATCCTTCTTTACATACTTTGTTTTGTAAAAAATAAAGATGCGCTTGTCGTCCAAAATTTCTTGTTACTTTGCATTGAGCTATTATTTATGATTAGGAATAATTCTAGACTAAAAACTTTAAAACGTTCAATCCGTCTTCATTGTTCTCCTTATATTCAAAGTTTTTCAAGCACAAGCAAAACATTTTTCTACCTAAATTGCACATTATCTACAAATGCTATTTTTAAAAATGCAATTTACATTCTGGCGATATAAATCAACTTTCTAGAAACGAGTTGTGGTAAATAATTGAAAAGTCCTGTTTGACTTTTGTCCGCCGGACACCGGCATCTACCTAGGTATTACTACTTCAAGCAAGTTTTGGAATTTATTTTGACATACGCCTAAAGTATTTACATGCGGTTCCTATTTAATTTCACCCTGTACTACCAATGTCGGTTAAATATAGTTAGAGGTAAACTAAAGTAGGATAAGGTAATGCAAAATTAGGTAGGTTTTACAATGCAGTACAATACAGTGCAGAAAGTAGTTTCAATTTTTATCCCGTTTTAAAATAAACTTAAAATAGACAAAAACTGAAAATGCGTTTTATATTTTATCAAGTTGTACACATAATTTAAATAATGATTATGACAAAACTTTAAAAGCAATAAAATAGATAAACGTTAGTATATGTTCCTTTGAAATCTCTTGACGATTTCATAGTACAAAGTACAAATTATACTTGTTGCTAGTATAAAGTTATATAGGTACATATGTATATACTGTCAAGTAACAAAGACTAGCTCATGTTTTGTCTGTATTTACATTTCCTTCTTTTTTATTTACTTCTTCAACAATATTATCAAAACGTGTGCTATTTTCAACAACACGACTAAAATAAAGGGAGCAGAGCAAGTATGGAACAAAAGGCAAAAAAGGAAATCATCATCGTAAATCTTCCCTGAACAAGAATCCCGAGTGATGTTTATAGCCTCGGAGTCACGAAGGCATGCAAATGGCAGGACCTGTTGGGTATAAAGTTAAACGCGCATATTTTATGATCATCACACCAGATCAACGCTAGAATAACATCAATACTGACTGAGCTGCGTAGATCGATTTGTCGATCTGTGATTATGTTTTTGTATGCTGTTCGGAAAAAAATTATGTGCGTAGATCTAAACTTGTTGTTCTCTAATCCATAAGCAAACCTATTTACTACATTGAGCCTTGAAGCAGTCTCTCATAACAAAGGAAATGGACTACTAGTCTTGATTGGTCATCTTTTGTCATGTATATTCTGCACTACTTTTCTATTTCTAGTTTTGTTCATTTCAATATTTATGATTTCAAATCCACAATAAATTATGTACAATAATGTTGCTGATAATAACTGGAGCTGATTCGTACAATATGGATGTACGTACATACATACATTAAGAAGCATATTTTTTGTTGTTAACATTGTTTAGCTTGACAATATGACATGTTATCCAAGTATTTAACTGGTCAACTGGGTCTACTGAAATTGTACAAAATCATTTCAGCAAAAACATTTTTACAATTCATTCGAATTTTATGAATTGGTGAAACAAAAACTTACTTTATTGTGACTAATATTCCGACCTTCTTGTCTCGAAAAGTTGCTGTGCAGTAGACTTAATAGATTTGAGTGTTTACTGGTCTTACAATCAATAGCAATTCATTCCATTTTATTCCAACAGACCAGGTCATTTATTTTTCGCTGACAATTTTATTTATTTTATTTCTAGTTGAAGAAGAACAAAGAACGTCTAATGAATTTTCACTTTGCCTTTTTTGGCTCTGTCTACAATAAAAAAGTAGATGAGAGTACTCGGTGCCGTATAAATTCTCATTACAGAAAGTAGAGATCCGAGCTTTCAGTTAATGGATTATTGGACAGAGGGACAAAATTCAAGTAATTTATATACAGTATTTTTAATTTTTCTGGTGGGACAAATTGACAAATTGTGGAATGATTACACATCAAATATATCTATTAAAGATGCAATAATTTATCACGTTGTATAATTCGCCGTTGTTTGTATGTCTATATATGTACGTATTAAAACAGTAGAAAAGTCGGTGAGTTTTTAGTTTGTAAATAATGAGATTATCTTTTGGGTAATATGATACACTTTTTTGGTATCTAATTCTCGTTGGTAAACTTCAAGCTCTCCCATTGAATTGAGTACCTAATATAATATTGTTTTAGTTCGTAGTGTGTGCTTAATTATCTGCAATTACTTGCATTGTTTTTTTTTCAAATTTGCATGTCCATCTAAAGTGGTCATCATAAAAGTGAAGATGTAAATAAACCAAAATTAAATTGATACACGCCCCCTGTCAAATTACACCAGTTTTTGCCAAAGTAAATTGTATTTTATGTAATGCTATCTCTTTAATCTATTGTAAACTTGATTGGATTGAAATTGGAACAATATAAAACATTATTATTATGCAAATCCTGGAAGTTTTTTTGTTCAGATTGAAATGAATACATAAATAGTTTCTACATTTTCTATCCAACATTGTATGCTAAAACTTTATAAAATAAAGTCCTATTGGTAATAAAAGTGTCAAGTATATGCAGGTGCATCTATAAAGTACCAATAAGTGAACTTGCAAATATATACCTAGTTGAAATACTTAAATAAAGCATATTTTTACACACTTATTTAGTTACCTCATTTACAACATTGAACCTCAAATAGTAAAAGCGAGTTTTCATTACATTGTTACTACATAGTACGTCACCACCACGCACACTATGACTTTGTGAATGAATAAAAGTGCGTATGTTCAAATTATTTTTCTAGTAAACAAAATTACTACTACTCTATCATTTACCGTACAGTTAGTAGTATTTCATCATTCATATTACTACCTATTACATAAACATTCATTGCTACAATAAGAGATTGTAGTAAAATTAACGATAACAATGACCACAACAATGGAAAAATGAATGGTTCTCTTCTTGCTCGTTTATAAATTCAGTATTTTTTATATGAATTATGAATGATTTTTTCCTAAAAGTCATATGAATTCAATTACTACAAAGTTTCAAACTAGCCATGAATGTTACTTAACTTTTGTGCTTTAAAAGATCGTTATTTTTTGTAACCGCACATCTCGTTAGTTTGTCGTCGTCAATGCTGGCACTTGACAATCCTGTCAGCTATACAAACTGAGCTGCTAACCGTTTGTGAATATTAATGATGCCGTAGTAAGTAAGTCTAGTCAACATAAACCATCTGTAGGTACCTATTTAATATTTAATAAAGCAACAACGTGTACCTATTATTAAGCAAGTATCGAAATACTTCACTGGGCTAAATGTTTTATTAAAAATTTTTCAGTTTCAGTATTCAATTCTTCAAGCTACTCCCAAACTATTTGGCTACAATTAGGTATTATAATGTTTAAAAATCTATATGGCACATATACCATGCTATGCTCACAGCTGAACGAGTGAGTGAAATTATTACTCAATTTTCTAGGTATGTAATAATAATATTGCTTATCAAACAAATATAAGAAGTAGTACTTAAAGTGAAATGTATTTTAGTTGGTTTGCATAACCCCTTGCGACTGCAACAACAACAGCTAATATTGGAATTTAAACTTTTGCTTGGATGGACGTTAGAAAGATGAGATGACTGAGCAATTTATTTATAGTTGATTCTCATGTCTCATTATAAAAGGCAAACAAATAATCATAAGAGTGAACAAAGTACAAAAAATAACAAATGAAAAACGCATAACATAACGATACACGTTTTTGAAAATTAAATATTAGTTTTTATCGTGCCCACGAAATGTGTTTATATGTCAGCATATAATATCAGCAGGAGCCCATTTTATAATAGTTTATTCTATTTATTATTATGGCATCTTAAATTATTGGAATGATTATCACATTCGTAAGTCGGACTCTCGTAAGTTTGTGATTTTGTTTATTCATGTTCATCTGCGAAAAATTATTTTCATCGTTGGTGGTGGCTTTGAGTTGTTTGTTACCTATTGCATATCAACTATTAGACAATGGCAAACTTTACCTCTACTTAAGATAAATAAATGCTCAACGTTACTCACCAGACATTATGCATTTTTCGTTTTGTGTGTGGCGTCTGTGACTTGAATAGTGAAAAGAAAAAAGGAGGGGCCTCAAGCGACAGTTTAAATACGCATTTCTTTCGTAAGGACCGGATCATGGTCATTTTAATGGTCATCCTGATTTGAATTGGTGGTAGTTATTATTATTATTATTGTACCTCATTCTCAATAACTTTTGCTTTTTAAATCTGTATATCTGCGCGTACGAAAATGTACGTAGTGGGTACGATTACAGTTAAATTCATGCATGCAAAATGCAAACTCATCTTGAGAAATTCTCATCGTCAGGTTAAAAATGCTTCCAATTAATTAAGCTTCCGCTCTTCGTTTCATGTCTAGCAAAAAATCAAGGTTTGTAATCCTCTTCTAATCTAATAGAAGTTGTGCTGAGGACAAGCATTTTTTCAAAAAGAAATATTCTCCAGAGAACAACAACTGCATTTTAAATTGTAGAGTAGTTGACTTGAAAAACAAGTGAGGTCTCAAGTAGAACTTGTTAAATACTTTAAAATGCTCTGTGCTATTCTCTAACAAACTTATTCGCAGCTACAGAACTAAAGTTCCGGTTACATAGGTTGCTGTTTTCTTCTTTGAGTTTCTGGATTGAATTCAAACAAACAATAATATTTTGTGCATTTGGTCCACCATTTGCGGCAGTAAACACATATTCTATCTTAAACAGGTTTCTTCTCTTCGTTTTATGAGTTTTTTGTAGACGATTTCATACATTATTACAAATTCTGGTGTGCAAAGATACTTGGAATATTTATCAAAAAATGCGTAAGTCACAAACATATCAGTTTCACCAATGCATACTACAAGTTTAGTGTTTAAAAAATCAGTTGTTGTTTGTTGAGTTGCGAATAAAAAGCGTGGACATACAATATATACTATGATTACTTATCTAAAGTTGAAAAACCACCTGCATGCCTACCCACTATACCTGTGACATGTAACTAACTTTTGCACTACATAATAATAAGTGAACGCGTAACGCTGCTGTACAACTACTACTACAGTACGGTACCTATCAATACGCTGAACCAGCGCAGCGTAAGCAGTGCGTGTACCTAAATACAGATTATGTGTGTTGCTCTCTGCGCGTATTTACCTCTCATCTCAACTCTCGTCAAGTCCTCTTTTTGCTCATTGTTAATACGTTACGTTGTTGTATTATCAATAGACATAACGCAGCCAGCAACAGAACAGGATAACTACCATTAACAATCACTATTAGTCCAGCAGTCAAGCACGCGGCTTGCTTGGCTTCATTCATGTAGTAATCTCTCCCAGCGCATTTTTTTATGCGACAGACGCGTTAAAGTAAATTTACTTACTCAATTGTCGTTTTTCAACAAGCTTCAGTACCCACAAAAACATCAAAAACCTTAACTTGTAACCTTTTTTATTTGGTCTATTCATCTATTCAATATTCAATAATATTAGCAGTTTGTCGTTAAAAGTTGCCACCGTGCCATTACTTGTGCAAATTAATGTGTGTGGTTATTTTTATTGCCGGTCTATATGCTTATTAGTAGCAATATCACCGTATCTTCCTCGTCCACTACAGAACATATTTGTTTTGATGTGAAGAAAATACAACAAACAAATAAATTAGCTACCTAGTAAAGACCTTAAAGACGATAATTACTATTTTTTTTACCAATATAGGAAATAATAATTTTGCAGTTTACCGGCACATGAATGGATTTTGGAGTTTTCCAAAGGACAATAAAAATTAAGAAGTTAAGTATAATATATGTAATCTAATCTGAGATCACCATCATCAAGTGTCATCGTCAGAAACAAACACAATCGTAAAACTGCACGGTGTCATCTTCACTCTTATCAGTTCTGTCCATCTTATCAAGTGAACTACCTACTTCTCCATATTGTTCCAAAGTAACAGTGATGAGTTCAGAGTCCATGATGATGTTTTCCTAGAAGCATATTACCTATTATCCACAGTTACGAACCAATTATCATCACCACCGTCGCGTCGCCTACTACTTCTATTGTCTAAGTTTGCAAAAGTACCTAAACGCTACAGCGTCTAACTGCAACCTCAACGGAAATTTTTGCATGCCAAAGACATTTTGGTCAGGATGAGTGCCATCATCAGCAACATTATTTAGCATTTACATGAAAATTACCCTTTATTAAAGGCTTCCCCTTACACCCCCAAACAATATTATAATATGTAAAAAAAACGATTTTTGGATAGGATACGTGACTCTTCTTTATCTCTATTCTTCCGTATTGTTGTCTACACACAAAAGAAAAAAAATGTGCATTTCGTGTGAACACTGACAGTAAGAAGGGAGGAAGCAGTAGTAAGAAGAACAAGAAAAGTGCCATTTTTCATGCAACTTGCATTCCAAGTCCAGTTTTTTACGTCATTAATGATTGCATCTCTGTAATGTATAGCCAGACAAAAACGTATAATATTCAAAAATGATTGTGACTTGAATAATGAAAAGAATAAGGCAAGTTAGTCTTAACTCAGCATCGTCTCTCTTTCTTGCGTGTCACGATGGTATAATGTTTGTATTGTCAGTCAATCAATAGAAATCTCCTCCTTCTGTCAAAGATTTTTTTGAAAGTGATTCCGAGTTTTTTTAAAAATCTCCCCTTGTGCGTGGAGTGGAATGGGGATATGCACATTTTTAAATGAGTTGCACATAAACGTACATTGATACACACTCGAATTGTGCAATCATTGTTGTTGTGTGAAAAGTTGACATTTGTGTCGATTGTACTTGTTAGCAATTGTTGTTGGTGAATGGGAAGTTGTTCTCCTTTTCTTCTTTTTTCAAATCATCATTTCGTGTTTTGTGTGTACTGCACATTATGACAATGTAGCAACATATCACACTCCTCCTGCCAAGAAGAGAGGATGAGATAAATAATTACGGATTTGTACATTTCCCATAAGCATGATGATTCCAACTATGCATGTAAGCAAAGGAAGAAATGCAATTATCGCATGATCAATGTGTATGTGTGTACTGTGTGCAAATAATACTCACTTTTTAAAAACGACATTCCAAACTAATGCAGTTTTCATTTACACAACAAACCTTACACTGGGATGATGATGATTCACGCTAACTGACACAGTGACTTACACAGTTATTCAATTGTTGAGCGTATCTTGAAAAATAAAACTTTCGGTGTTGCTGTCAATGATGATGATGATGACGACAATGAGACGAGTAATGCCTTTTAAAAAGTGATCATTGCTACTTTTACAAATACTAGAATAGAAACATAATATGCATTTGTTGCTGTGAACTTACAGTATTATTACTATTCCTACTTACTAGCGCTCGTGCTAGTTGGTAGTTGAACAATACCTAAAATTGAAATATGTGAATATATCATACATACATTGTAAACAGTAAAAAATAGTTTTCTCCTTTCTTTTTTTCGCTCTCTGATAATAAAGGGAAGAAGAGGGCTGTAAAAGAAAAAAGCAGACAAGACAAAGCACGGCAACACGTGTGTGTGTGGGTTGAATCAATGTGTCAATCTCCTGTGGTGAAGTCGGCACGACGAATAAACTGACAAGCGGATTCCTATTATGATGACGGTGATCCTCTTCTTACATAAGTACTTATAATGGGGATTTAACAACTAAACGAATGTTTGTAACGTTGTCAGTCAGCCAGTGAACTGTGAAACGTTTGCTTAATGATTACACAAAAAAATAACTGGGACAATACAGTAGCAGCGCTAGCGTGATGGAAGGGACTAAACTGGATTAAAAATTTAAGGTATGTGCATACAACCTATANGGGACTAAACTGGATTAAAAATTTAAGGTATGTGCATACAACGTATACCAGCATTGTTTACAAAACCTTTACTTTGAAAGATGTAGTATTTGTTAAAAATCTATTGTAATTAATTATAATTAGAATAAGGAAATGCTCCAAGCCATAATTTAGAATGTGATGCTATTGCACTTTCGCTTGTTAAAATTATAAGTATCCTTATTTTTTTTGTTTTACCCCGTCAAATATTTAAGACGTACGACTTGAGTTAAATTAATGACCTAAAAATTACACTACGCCATGCTTATTACACTACAAAGTTTTATGACGCACGTTTGATTTCTCCTTGCCAAATAATAATTTTGATAATTTTTTCTTCTGTATAACAGTATTCCTTGTATGTATGTAATTTGGGAAGGAATACGGTATATAGATACCGTACAACAGTATTCCTTAGGCATGTATTCCTGAATTTATAATTATAAAACCGTTAACGTCAAACATGGCATAAAACATCGTTCACAGGATTTTATTACGTGCCAATTGAAACGAAAAAAATTGCAATTCTACCCCGTCAAATATTTAAGACGTACGACTTGAGTTAAATTAATGACCTAAAAATTACACTACGCCATGCTTATTACACTATGCCAGTTTTATGACGCACGTTTGATTTCTCCTTGCCAAATAATAATTTTGATAATTTTTTCTTCTGTATAACAGTATTCCTTAGGCATGTATTTCTGAATTTATAATTATAAAACCGTTAACGTCAAACATGGCATAAAACATCGTTCACAGGATTTTATTACGTGCCAATTGAAACGAAAAAAATTGCAATTCAACCTTGACTAAACGAGAACATGCATGACACTCTCTCAAAAAGGAAAAACTTTCAAGTGTAAAATAATAATTATTGTTTACTTAAATTAATTAAACATGCCTAGCTTGTTTATATTTAAAGCGCTAGACAGTTACTTGACACTCATTTTACACTTTATTATCCAAACATTACAAGTAAACAGTTACTGACTTTTCTGTTGCAAAAAAACAATAATAATTATCGAATTAGTCATGGCTCATCCCTTTCGTCGTGATTATCATAATATTTATATTCTCAGTCCTCATAAATCAAAAGAATAATATTTTTTTATTACAAAATAATAAATCTGCCCGTGACCTTTACAATTTTACGCAGAGTGCATAAAAAAGTGTCAAATCCCAGCAAAATAAGAATAGCTAATTGGCTCGCTCTCATTGACTGTGCACGCGACGTAAACTTTCAATCAACGCTGCCAAGTCAGTAAATGCAAAAAAATACGCAATTCCATATATCCATCCACACAATGTCCAACCCATCCAGCAGTTTTGCCAAAAAACATTCAATTTCAATTTGCTTTTCTTTAAAAAAATAATATTAATGCATAAAAGAATTACGCAAGAAAACACAAACAAAGAAAAAACAACACTTTGCAAACAACTAAATGAATGATGATCTTTTTTTAAGATGTCGAATGCTGATAACACTAGCAAAAATTTTTTTCTGACTGAAATCCGTTGACCTTTGCAACTTTCAACGTTTACAACTGCCGTTTTTCAATTAATTTTTGTGCCACCATATAATGTGCAGAATACTCTTTGGTCCTTTTTTGCAAAATGCATAAAACTACCTATACACCACAAAAGGAAGATTTTCGTGATTTTAGCTGTCGATTCATTACCATCAACAGCCTTAGAAGAATCGTGCCTTGCCTATCTTTGTGACAGAAGAGAAGCTAGATTTTTTTCTGTATTCCCTGTATATTTTCGCAGATAATTATCATTTTACGTATGTTTTATGACATAATCAGCCTCATCTTCATCATCAACCTTTACCAGTTTAATTACTTTACTGCTGCTGATTAAGAATTCACTGTCATGTCATGAAGTCCCATTTTTTCCAAAATAAGAAAAAAAGATTTGCACTTCGTGCAAAGCAGCAAGATATGTAATGTAGTTAGCAGGTTGGGTATACTTGGATATTTTATTGGATGTTTTTGATCTGGCTCTCACTGTGCTGCTGACGTTACTGCTTTCTGCTGCTCTGTGACAAAAGGCATGGTTTGCAGTATGACTGTATTATCATGACCATATTTTCATCGTCGTATGAAATGAATGCATAAAGCATCTTGTTCGATGTCAAGTGCTCAATAATAATATTATATTCTCTTTAAAATGAATACAAAATCGCATCTTCTTCATAAGGTATTTTTTCCCATTCATTCATTTAAGAATCAGCTATAACTATACCATCTTCTCTCCCTTTCTTCTTGAGTTCTACCTGCTATTCACAAGATAGGCATTATGTAATTTTTTGGGTAAAGACCTTCAAATCAGCAAACAAACCCAAAATTTTTAATCGTAATCGCACAAACACGACGTAAAAATCATGTACCGCTGAAGAAGAAAAAACGTTCGTTTTAAAATATCATCGTTTAGTGAATATCTCTTTGAAATAAAATCCTCGACAGTGCATTATTATCGTCATATTATTAGTATTATTATTAATATTCAAACCAAAAAAGTGTGCATGGCGTGCTTCTGCCATCATCATTACTTACGCTAATACCATATTATTCTTTTGCTTTTTATTTTATTAGAAAAACAAGTTAAAAATCGAAAAGAAATTGCGCTACTACATAAAAAACGTTAGTTAATCGTTACCAGACATAGAAATTTGTGTTATGTGAGAAGAGAATTTTTGTTGATGAAAAAGAGGAAAAGTGTCAAATAAATCTTTTGTGTAAACAACCTCGACACATTGCCACAATTAACTATGATCATATTACCGTAATTATTAGTACCTTACAAGAAAAAAAATATGATGAGTAATAGAGTAAATGAGCATAGGTAGATAGATATTATGTATATGTGTGTTTGTTTCGTATATTGTCATTGTCATATTAGGTATAGATTTACTGTATTATTATTACAATATCATCCGGGCAAACGAAAGGACACTTTAAACTACATCAAATTAAACTACGAAAAGCGAAAACTCAAAAATTGTTGTGTGGTGGAGTCGAGGCAGTTATTTAGATGGTGGCGATAATAACAGCTTTTTTGCTGCTCGTCGGCATTGTTATCGATGCTGGTGTTCGTCAGTGCCATTTTCATGTTGATGATGACGACCCAGTGATGATGATGTACTTTATACTTGTACTGTGAGATATACATATTATTATTATTTTTATTCTTATTATCGTTGTCACCTTACTTTATACCATTTTAGTGTTAAAATGTGCGATACTACATAATATACTACTATATAGTTGAGTGACTACGTCCATTAATTTGTTATTGACCACTTGAGAATTGCCTACAACGAAAAAATGCTGTGTAGTTTGTGATGCGCAGTTCTACCCTTCCCATGCATTACCACTATTGTGGAGAAAATTATACATTAAAAACTGTCGCCAAAACATTTTGTCAACAAGATCAACCAGCTCAGCGTGCGCTGCTTGGTTAAAAGGTTTTGCACAAATACGACATGCTGTACACAACTTTGAACAATGGCATTATGATGGCATTAAAGTGGTGTTCATAGTCGGCCGTTGTGAGCGGTACCTTGTTTGCTATAAAGCTGGTAAGCCGATATAGCGGCTTATGTGTACAACAACATGCTGTTGTTAAAGAACTACTACTACTGTTGAAATCACATCGCGTCATGGTCATCATCACTTTTTGCCAAGCCAAGCCAACATTTTTTAATTTACTTTTTTTAACACATTGAAAAGTTGTGCAAGATTATTTTGGAGAAATAATGAGAATCTGCCGACATAATAAACAAAGGTACAATAAAAAGTGTGTGGTGAAGACGGTTAAGAGGATTTCGTAAACCAAGGCAGAAGAGCGACATGACTACTATAGGATGACAAGGAGGAGGACGAACCCATCCTGGATGTGATTATAATAGCAAGTTTAAAGTACATGTTTGTCCTTTTTCTAAAAAAATAGTATACTTCATGTTTTCTTGATAAAATAAACATTTTTGATGATTTTTGCACATGTGCGTACTCAGGCTCAGGCCACATTAAACTTTTATCTGATTGCTAAAAAAAATTTATTAATGATCGTGTAATTTATTTTTTATTCTGCTATTATTATTACTACAGTTTGCTAACAAGACAAGTTAAAAAGACTGCAACAACGAAAAAATCAAGAACGGTCTTCGTTAGCACAATTTTTCTGTTGTACAGACATTTTTTGAGCATAAAATGCCATTTAATTCAATTTATGTGTCATCAGATCAAATTGTAAATCATTTTGCTGCTTTCATCATATCATGTGTCGCGTGATCTCATCTTCCCTCTTTTTGAAATCCACACCTTAGAATATGTTAGCTTGCTAAAAAAAATACAGAATATACTCACATTACTATCTACCTTATTTTTGAACTTACTTTTTACTCGGGCTCAAATCATAGACAAGTTTTTTTTAAAAAAACATCAACATTACAATCACATTCTTTGTATGTTTAAAAAGTAAATAAAAAACAAAACATTATTTTGTGAGAAAGGTAATTGGCAATAATTTTTCAATTTTCAAAAAAGGACATAATAAAACAGCAGAAAAGTACAATAAATGCTCATCTTTTTCTGTTAAATGCTAAGGCTCTAATCGAATACCCAACTTGTTTTACCTTTTTCAGAGAAGAATAATAAAGCCTGACTGACTGAAATAGTACCACTTTTGACTCCTTTTTTCAATTCTGTATGAGTGTGGTCATTACATAAAAATATATAAATGTGTTGTAGTGTTGTGTGTGTGAGAGCTGCCGTAAATATCAATAAAACTGTCCTGTTAACTTTTATCTGTGAGCCTAAATAGATATTTAAGCTAAATACATTTTGCATAATAATAAACAGACGATAAAACACTTCACTTGATCTCATTTTTTGCAATGCTTGCTTACCTCACATGTGGAAATGCATTTCTTCAATACTAATTATTATTGTTTTCAATTAAATCACTTAAAAACAAAAAAACAAGTAGACAAAAAATGCAATAAATCAAAGTGCTATTATATTATATAACAACACTCACCCGCCGCTTTCCGCAAGGTAAACAATTAATTAATTTTTTAAAAAGAAATAATTGCATTTGCATAAATATAATTTCTTTGATCCTTTATTAAACCGTGAGGATCAATATGGTTGTTTTTTGTTTAATGTTTATCCATTTACCGACTATTTTGTTGTTTCCCAGTAGTATAATATTGACGCATTTTTGCAAAAAATTGCAATTCATAAATGTCGTCAAATGTATGAAGTATTGTATTTATACAAGATCAGAGAGTACAGAGAATACATTGCATGCTTCTGTCTCCCCAATGCAATAATACATTGGCTAAGCAATAAAAATAACGATATGGCGTGACCGTTGTTGCTGTTGCTTTTACATTTTGCTACATCTTATATGTAGTCTATTTTAATTTGCAAAAAGTTAATTTATACGGTAAATTTCAGATACCGAGATCTTGAAAAATGTCAGGTACTTGATATACATATTTTGCCCCTACCTACACACTGCAGCAACCCCTTTAAAACGTAGTTGATCATCCATTGCAATTGTATGCATTGCTGCTGATTGCTGCACAACAACTTACAAAACAAAACTCTAACAACATGTGGGTAAACGAAGTTATATTTATGCACATCTCCATTTTGTCTACTGCTGCAACAGTTTCCACAACAGCATTACTTACTAACTACTACTCATACTCCTACTCCTTCTTATATGCTCCATTCATCATCACTGTGTCTGTCCCTGTCCTCTCTTATGAATGAACCAGCAAAAATGTTGTAGTGCGTCTGTCTCTGTCTGTAGTTTATTTTGACAAAATCGTAACAGTTGTAGTTAAAAGTGAACGGTAGCTGTACCACCCAACGAGTACCATCCAACCCTTCTGCGTAGTAAAAATATGTAAATGAGAACGACAAACAATTAAATGTATATAACATCAAATAAATAAATATAATGCGCTGCTTCTCTGCTCTATTATAAATTGTAATTTTCATTTCAATTCACAAGTGAAGCTGCAACGCAGCATGCAGCAATTATGGTAGAATGATGATGATTATGTTGATGATGTTGGTGGTGACTTGGAACTTCCTTTGAAAGCCGTTTGATCTTATCTAGTCTTTTGGCATTAGTATAAGCTGTCTTTATTTCTAGTATTTGACATACTGTGTCAACTACTGCGTACTAGTTCTCCTCTCTTTTTAACAATCAATGGGCAGACAAAAGAGTCATAAAATGGAGCTCTGTGTGTGTCATTTTTTATGATGAATTCTCACCTGGAGGAATATTTTTATGTGCGTAATAATGCGTAACCTTATTAAGTTCATGCGTTATGAAGTACGAATTGCATTCTCAATGGTGACTATTACCTTCATGATGATGATCAGTTCGTTTATAAAAGTATTTCTCGCTCATTATTTGACTTTTCCCCACTTTTAAAAGTGTCATAATAATGATAAGGTATAGAGCGGCGGTGTGGTGACAGGTACGTGTAAAAAATTTTAATGCGGAAACAAAACAGAAGTGTAGTGAGGACATGACATAACATGTTGTACTTTTTTCTACAGTGACCATTTAAAGTACTCCAATTGGTGGTGTCCTGTACAATCATTATCTATCACATAGCAGACAACTGCTTATTTGCGTGTAGAAAATCTGTCACAGATAAATTATTTATGTGCTTGTGTGTACGTCCCGATATAATGTATATCGCCTACATACAGGGCACACCACTAACCATTTATTTGTCTGTCACATACAAGAAGAAAAATTTCAGATTTTCTTCCAGAGGGAGATCAAGACAAAAAAGTCGTAAAAATATAGTAGACATCCTTCATCATATTTATACCACTGACTGAGATTTTTTACTTTGTTATCGTTTCCTGTTGCTCTTGAAAATACAGATAACTTACAAAAGTTGATCTGCCAAATAAAAATAATGGATTAATTTCAAGTGGAAACTGTATCATCCAGTTTGGGGGAATGAGATGATTGTCATTATCACAATCATAGATAGGTTTTAATAGATGCTCAGTAGGTAAGTGTAACAAGGTGTTAGCGTGATAATTATAGACTTCGCTATGAACAACATTATATTATGGTGACGGCGGCAGCTAGTTAGTTGGCCACTTGTGTCAAACACATTTTCATTTTACTGCTCTCTTCTCTTTTGAGAGGTTGTGACGGAATCGATTGCTACGTCAAATAACATCGATTATTGATGTGTGTACATGCGCATGTATTGAATTTTTCTTGAGATGTGTGATGTGATGCAAAAAATCATAATCTGAAGAGATCGAATAATGGTAAGTAATAATTGTTTGATATGTCCTTTACCAGAGCAGAGAGTGTTTAAGGTGTTATTTAATATTCTGTACAAAAAATTGTGCATGAAATTAAATCTGTGATGATGATGAGTATTCACGTTTGCATTTTATATGTGGTACAAAGAAAAGAGACAAGAATGGAAAGGAGATATGGCAGCTCAGTGCTGGTGGCTTGAATTGTCATTACTAATGAAATTGTTGTATATATGAGGTCAAATGAACAGCAGTAGCAGTGAAGAGATTCGTAACAATGATCGATCATGAATGTATAAGATCACGTGAGAAACTGTATTGATATTCAATCAATCAAACATAGACCCACCCGCTTGTCTTTGACTTGTGTGGTGGAAAAAAACGCTGCTGAAGAAGTGAAATAATAATTTGGCATTCATTCTCTCTGATAGCTTTGCTACAAGTACATTTTGATTAGTAATGAGAATTGCATAATGCCTACAGACCTTTGAACGTATATTTTATGCATTTATTATTTAGTATTATTATTATGTTATTATTATAGTATTTAGTGCACACATACTGGATAACAATATTACAGTACTCCTATTCGTATATAATATTTCTCTGCAAATACATAGTAGAAAAGATGGAGATGTTACGTCAGTTTAATAGCATGAGAAAAATTGAAATAATATCTTTGCATTGACATGAAGGCACACGGAGGTCACCATTTAATGAATTATTTCAATGCCTGAAATTCCTTACCTAATAAGTACATGATTGTTGACTTTTCGTACTATTGATCATTTGCTATCTATTACTCTCTGTACATGCGTAATAATAATATGCCTTTTCCGTTCTTTTCTTTTGAACACTTCATAGGTAATTATAATATAACAATGTGATTTTTAATAGCATTAAATTAATAGCATGGACGTTGTACAGTAGTTCAGATATTAAAGATGCGGATTTGAAAACGTATGATATTTGGTCAAAATTAAAGGGTTCCATTAAGTGAGTTATTGCAAAAAAACGTTATCCTTTAACATTCGCACTTCTCATCTGCAACCCATTAACCTAAAGATTTTTTTATAATGTAGAGTACAACTGATTAATTACCTAAACTAGAACAATTTTCATATCGTCACACTTTTAGCAAAGCCATTATGATATGATGACGAATGATTATACATATAGGTAGTTAATATGACTAAGAAGAAACTATTAACATTAGAGTAAAATATATTCAATGTCACCTGACAGCTTTACATATACCTATGTATATATACCTACGTACACAGAAACAATAATATTTAATTGAAATTAAATTGTTCTTGGTCGTTTTTTCTACTTTTCTTGCAATTATCAATTACATTTAAGCAATTTGCATTAGCGTTACTAAACGTTTAAAAAAGCTAGCTAGCAAATAACAATAAACGTTACACAAATTCCTTCACACGTGTGTAGTCACAAATGCACAAAATCGTATGATGTTCATCATGGAGCAAAAAACATAAATGCTGAAAAATACACTTTACATACATTCGTCTCCGCTCTGCGCGGTTACCTAGTTTGTTACAATAATTCGCGACAGGGTTAAAGCAATTATATTAGTTTAGTTATGATGATGATGATGATAATGATGATGTGAAATGTGAATGAAAAATCTGATGGATCTCCTGATAACTGATTTTGATCTCTGAACGAAAGCAAACGTTGACACAAATATTAGCGACTATGATCTTGATTTTTTTGTCGATGTTGTTGACTTGTTGTGTAGTATAGCTTCATGGGCGTTTTCCTGAGAAGCAAGTAATTCTTGTATGCTACTCAAACGCAATAGAAATTAATTACCATTATTTAAGTTTATAAAATTTGTGCAAAGAACACACGACTAGATTTACCAAGCTATACTCATAATAATAATACTATTAGTTGTTGTTTATACCGTTTTACGTGCGTACTATTAATATTAAAAAGACACTTATGACGCTTATTACAAGTTTTTAATATGCGTTTGCTTAAATGATGAGATGAATGAACCAGGTAGACTTATTCCATTTCAACTAATTTTTTACTTGGTTAAAAATATAAAAAAGTGATCATGATAATAATGTCGTAACAATAATAATAGGTAAAATATACTTACAGTCACATCATACCATCATGCAGCTTTTTGCATCAGTTTTTTTACTTGAGTAGAAGTGTGCATAGGTAAACGCATGTATGTATATTGAACTAATATGAAAAAAATGAAAATCGAATCAAGTTGATTTTAATGGCATCTTAAAAATGATATACCAGTATAAAGCATTTTTAATGTTTTTGGGAGTAATTATTGTGGGCTGTGGTCAAGTAGGCAGCACAAGAAAATGTCACATATGTGCACTTACATACCTATGTATTGATTTTTTTTCAACTAAAAGTTTTACTAAATAAATATACACTATGCAATTTTATAACGAACGCATTAACTGATATAAAATTTTATCATAGATTGGAGATTGAGATAATGTATGGATCGCAGTCTGCTTTAAAAGTGCCCCACCAAAAAAAACAGCCCATCCTACAGATAGATTATTTATTTATTTATTATTACAACATATTATTGTTACCGGTTGTTTGCGATTTGCAACTGCCCTGCGACCAATAACAAGTAAGCAGTCTACTAGTGTTTTGTCCCATTTTTCTCTTTGTCTTGTCATCAAATCATCAACATCATCATCATCGATGTCTGGCTTGTAGTGTGTAGTAACAAGATTAGAAACGGTTATTCAACCCAATCGGTTGAATTTCCGTCAACACCTTTTTGTTGTTGGTAATTCATTTAATTACCTGGTTATTGCCAGCAGTAAAGACAGCCAACGTACGAAATTACTTTAAAAATGCTGATAAAATGCACTTTACATAATACCTATTACATTATACCCTTCAGGCAGTTTATTTATAAAAAGAGTGACGTTTTTTTATCAGCCAATGTAAAAAATAATTAAGCGGATTAAACTAGTTGTACGTGTCTGCAAAGATGCTCGTGCTAATGATATTTAGGAACAAAGTTAAAAAAATTAAGTAGAGATTGGTCGGTGCGGTGAACTGCGGTGTAATGATGATAACGTTTGATCAGATACGATACTATTGCCAATAATCATTTTTATGTAGAAGTGAAAAACGCTTTAAATTTAGAAACATGGAATAATGCAAAAAGTTGTGTTACACAGAAAAGTGTTCCTTTACAGAAAATGATTTAACTGAATTAAATTAGCGTCTGTGCATGCATGAATACAAATCCAAGACCATGAACATTACAAAGTTCGCCACGGCATGGCAATCATGACACACATAAATTATGTAACAGGATAATTGTCCAAGTCCCCACATTGCTAATAGGGTTGTGTTTTGTACGAGTGAGTGCATCATATAATATATTATTATGCACTTTATATTTTTGTACTTGCGCGAGAGCGTGCACACTACTGGGAAGTGTACTTATTTGGCATTTCACTTTTCTTGCCATGTTAGCAGCACAGCAAAATATAATAATAAGCTTGCTAACATTGAGACACGAATTCTAGGGAACGCAAGTGAGTCAAATAATTATATTCACATCCGTTCATCCGCTGCTGCTACTCCTCAATTATGTATTGCTTGTTGTTGTGGCGTGGTTTTTTATTTGGAAACTCTTGAGCCAATGCAATAAGTTTTCTTTTATTTATTGAAAATAAAATGTTATTTTTCTATATGAATATCTGAGTAAGAGATAAATCTTTACTGTAGCTATTTTTAATAGAAGATCGTGATTGAGCGAAACATGTCGTCCGCAATTTGCATAATGTACGCGTGATACTTGCTAAATTCATTATTACATTCACATATAGCCCAGGTAATAACTGTAATAATCCTATTTTTATCACACACACACAGGAAATAAAATGGCCTTTTATAGGCCTCTCCTCATCTTCAAGTTCATATCCATCCATCTTTCCGCGTACAACAGCTTTATCGTTTCCATAATGTACGCCAGTGTACGCACGCACATGTATTTGTACTTAAAATGTACATACCTACTTGAAATTCATGACTAATTTTTTTATTCATGAAAAGGTTCACACTTTCCATTAACTATATTTTTTGCAGATGATGTTCCTCCAACAGGGAATAAATAATGTTGAAGTAAAAGATTTCATTTGATAAAATATAATGATTCCATCAAAAGAAAGGAACTTAATTTAAAAGTAGGGAGGTTAACGGCCATGCAGTTTCAAGATTACATCTGACCATCTTATTCAATACTATTAAGCTTAAATTGCAAAAATATATTTTGTGTGCCGCCGTGTTCCCATGTTCGTCTTTTGCACAAAGTAAAACATTGCCATTGCAGATGCTTGGCAGTAATATACCTACATTAGGTGTATTATAAATGTAGGGTGGTGTGGACGTGATGTACAACGACCACCATCAAAACATCATCTTTTACTACCACGGTTGAAACGGAGTCAATCGTGCAGCCGTTATCAAGCCAATTATATCTATCTGTGTTTTTGCTGTGACATTTGATTGGAATAATCAAGAACAATCCATATTTTATATTACTATTATACCTTTACTCGCCATCTTTTACGTCTATTTATTTTATATACACTCAAGTGTACATTTGTACATTCGCGTCAGTTTGACTTTATTGTCGATGACCGTGCAATATTTAGCAGTAAGCACGTATCAGTCAGCACAACACGTACATTAGAGGTTTACGCTCATGATGATGATAAACTTGATAAACAGCCAGAGAGATTCGTATAGTCAGACATTCGCAACCCTTCGTATATGGCACCAAACACACGTTCTGTTTGATGTGTGGTAAGCAGAACAATGGAGTAGCGGGCAAATATCTAACTAACAACATAACATAAACCAATTTGCATTTGGAAGGTCAGCTAAATGTGGAGAAAAAATGACAAAAATTCACGGCGTCCTTCCTTTCATTAACCAACAACAAAGACAGAAATAGATGCAGAATGCAGAACAACCATATAACTTGCTACATATTCTGTATGCACAGTAGACTTTGTATTATGAATGTACAGAATCATGGAAAGAAGAAAAAGACTTTCAATCCATTAATATATGCCTAGACATATTCATTTTTTCATCTGTAACTCAACTTCTCCAACATCACCGTCATCATCACCCGTGAAGAGCGATCAACCCCCTACCCCATGTTGTGATGATCTTGTGCTGCTACAGATACACATGTTTAATGTAATTTATGTGAAGTCTTTAGAAAATAGAGAAAAAAACTTTTATTAATGTGCCGCATATGGCGTATTTACTTTTTCATTATTTACCTTTATCACCTGTTTATCACAGACAATCAATCGCTAAATTTGCAAATAATGTGAAGACTTGCTGACAGTTCACTTAAAACACAGACTTGAAAGATGAGCATATTATTATGAGCATCTAGCGCACGCCAAGTGCAATACATTCATTGTTCGTAATTTTATTATCACATGTTATACACATTCATTTTTGGAGCGTGGAGTAAACTGTAGGTAGAGTATTAATATATTAGCATGCAACATTTGTCATCCTGTGAAACTGATATGTACATGTACAAGGTGAAAAACATAAGAAATTGAAAATAGATTAGGATCTGCCTTGCGATTTATTTTTTTGTGAGGAATGCATTCTGCATTTTTTTCCTGCAGCTGAAAAAATATTTTGTAGAAACTGCTTCCTTCTACACTCCATCTTCTTGGTGGTAAAATGCTGAAAAGTATATTTAAATTTTATAGCAAGTAACTAAGTCTATTATGGAATGATGCCGATTGCCGACAAAATGACAGCATGCACTACAATCTGATAATAATGATGAGCGATGTTGTAGATCTTTTTGAACAAACGCATCATTTTTATGACCATGAATGATGGTAATGTGATGATGATGATGGCGATACTACTTGTTGAAATGTGATTATTTTGTTTGTTTAGAGATGATAGGATATAAAAATGTAGGCAATCTTGCTGGGAAATTATTATTCCATGTACTACCACTAACTGCTTTATAGCTTGGCTGACTGAAAATTATGAGATGATTACCTCAGGTAAAGAGCGGCCAACAACGTCAGGCGCAGGATTTATAGGTGAACGATTATGATGGGTTTGAAAGGTCTTCCACATCTTTGATTTTCCCATAATAATGAGAACGAACGATGATGATGATGATGACTAGATTAATCTTCTGTTTTTATGTATGGTCAAGGATAGAGTCTTGAAGAAATGAATTTTTTTCGAAGCTTATACACGTATGTACATTTGTAATTAAACATTGATAGCTGATCGTGGAAGTTATTTAGGAAAAGAATGATTTATTAGATTGAATCCGACAATTTGAAATGTAATATAGGTAATAATAAAAGTACATGCTGTGTTGTAGGTGAGCTTGGAAATTACTTGTTTTTTTCTTGCATGAGTATTTAGTTAAGTAAAAGGTCATTCTTCTTAGGTAGAGTTGTTTTGATTGTAGGAAGAAAATTTAAGTAGTTTGTTTACATGACACATGGTGGTTTATTATTATTATTATTATAACAAAGTGGAGTTGTGTAGACGTTTGCAAAGTCTTACTCAATGATTTAAAGGATTTAAGAAAATGAATCTTATTTACTTTTTGTTGGAAAGGACAAGTTGAAATGAAACTAATCTCGCTAAATTCCTTCCGTACATTCCATTCGTAATAATAATATGACTAATGGTGACTTTACATTTACATAAATATGCCACCTGACTATTAACTTGCAATACCAAGACACGTTGTTGGTTGTAGATTAGGCTATTGTATCAATTTGCTGTTGTACGTCGTTGTTCGATATTGGCTCTCTGAATGTCTTTACTGAACATTTTGTGAATTTAGTCTGTGTTTTTCTTTAAGTATATTGCAAGAATATATTTAAACTGAAATGTGTAATTTAACCACTTTGGTAGACTTTTCAAAATGACCTCGTGGTTCTTGTTTTTGCTCTTCTACTCTACCATCTTTCAAGCGTTGTAATCATTTAATCACTGAAAGTAATTTTTCTATTATTTTTGTATGCATGGTGGAGTGCGACATCATCATCGCATAACCTAACTAACCACCAAGAGAAGAATCAAGATAAACTGCATCTTAAATGTCGGCGATGATGATTTATTGAATGAGTCGAGTGTCATGCATTTCCCTTCTCATTTTTTCTAAACTAATGACGACGCATTAAAATAATAGCTGGCTCCACCGCCAACGTGATATACCATACAACAGATTCATCATTATTTTTACACAGTCAGTTGAAACCTTTAAAAAGCTTGACCAGTAAAGTAAAGAGTGTGTATATTATTTGTTGAAACCTTAAAGAGAGGACGTCAAATTAAACTGTTAGATAATCACTATTAAGCAAATACGATATGTACACATAGTACACCAGCAAATTTCTTCGCATCCATCTTCACTCACGAAATTATTTTTATAATCAGATATACGTGTTAAAAGTAGATCAAATTTTATTTTACAAAAAAAATCAACCTTAAAAGAAGGTAATACATAAATCCAATTATAGAAAGTTACATAAAAGTACGACATAACTGACTAGTTGGTTGGTATCATTACTCTTAATAGTAAGTTGAGCTGAAGCGTGATGATGATGGCATATAGCACAAATCAAACAAATGTCGATAAATTGTAAAAAGTCACATCAGAGGCTAACTTCTAGAGAGAAACTATTGTATGGCGGCAATACATTAGCAATTCATTAGTGTCGACAATGATGACATGATGACTGTTTGCCTTGAATTCAGTAGTAAAATTGACGCTTATAAGCTCAAATTCCAAACTCATTTTTTTCTGGAGCATTCTTTTTAAACTAATTTTGTACGTGATCGATAGTGAGCCCAGCTGTTGAAAGTGTTGTTAACTTTAAAAATTAACGGTAAAGGATATGGGATTTCGCAAAAATATTTGGCATACCTAATCAAAAGAAATATTTATTATTATGGCACGCAATAAAAATTGATGCAAAGAAACAGAGCAGCTCACAAAGTAGGTAGCCTTATTTTAAATATTAAATTAATAAAGCATAAAAATACTAGGGAATGTTTAATTTGCAAGCTGGAAGGATACAGCAATGCAATGTCAAGAAGTTTAACTACTTTTTGATCGAGTGAAATATAATAAGCATTATCACTTTGGCTCTTTTATAATAAGATAATAAACAAATATTTTATCTGCATTAAATGACAGCCCGAACCGATAAAGATCTTTCGCACTGGTTAGATTACCTTAGCAGATCGTCAATTTTAACTCAAAATATTCCTGTTCTTGGTGATGGTGATGAATGCACGTGTGCTTGCCAGCCAGCTTCAAAGCAGAATGGTATTCACATCTTATTAAGTTTTATTACCAAAGTTTATATCTGGAAATTTGACCCTGGTCATCATACCTTTGAATACATATTACTCAAAGATGAAAGGAATACCTGTGCAAAAAAATTATATGTTGGATTAAACTCATGTAATATTCATGTACCTACCATATAACTACAAGTTATGCACTAAATGGCCTTTTTTATTCTTCATAATATTTTTTTAAATATTGATTTAGTCATAATATTTTTTATAAAATTTAAATAGACCGGCATTACTTGTTTTTTAAAACATCGGAAAGTAAAATTCTTTTGAGGTAAGATAAATAGCATTGAGAATGATGATGATGATAATGATGATGGATAACTTCATTAATAGCTGTGATGCCAAATTATGTGCGTACTTGATAAAATGAAGCTGGTCATGCGTAAAAAAGAAAAAAGTGTACCATGTATTTTTGAGGGTCTTGAAGACTTGTGCTGGTTTCATCTTCATCTAGATAATAATGCTATATTATTTTGAGTGAGTCGAAAGTTTGAATAATTGTGCCCGTCAAAGACAATAAAAGCCAAACAGTCTATGATTAGCTACGCCCGTCGTCCCTACTAGTCTTATTTTAAAATTTTAATTTGTCGTCGGCCGAATATGGAATTGACATTGACAAAAAATGACAGTGAAATCTGACCAGTTATTCATTCTCCACGAACACTAGACACCATTGTACGCAAGCGGATGATTAAAGGTCTATCTTTTGTTAATTAAAGCGATACAAACTGTGATTCAAGTCCAAAAACAATGGCATATCCATAAAATCGACCTTTATCTTCGAGTAATATGTAAATGCATACTTGTCAATTGACTCTAATTCCCTTCAAAGTTCATTGATAGTTTTTTTCTTTGTTTGTATGTTGCGTATGGGAGACAAGACGAGACACAAGACCACGAACCAAACCAAACTTTGCTGGTGTACTACTAACATTTGACATTCAATTCAAACTAGTGCGTATTTTATACAATAAAGAAAAAAATATAAATCATTCATGCTCTTCGTTATATATCGTTAGCTAGTATGTATGCTATATTCCACATTGGGCATGTTCTACCAAAAATGCAAATAAACCTTTGCAGTGAGCCATTTTGGATGTGTGTATTCAAGAAAGAGGATCAATTTTTATAGCCTATAACCAAGATTACATTTTGCAAATTCCTTTTTACCTTCCCTTCATCAAAAATGCACAATTATATAACCTTTAATCGCCCTCAATAATAAATTAGGAATAACAACGGCACAACACAGCACAAAACTGAGCATCATAATAATATCATATGGATACTTTTGGTATAAATTTCCATTGTCCCAGTGAGCATCGTGTTTGCTTCACTGATTTGACTGCAATTTACAGGTTCATCTATTCTACGTCGTGGGATGTCCTGTGGTACTGTGCTGTCAAAAATATCTTAAAGTTACACAAAGTCCCTTTTGTCTGCTGAAGTGACAGTCAAGGGAACTCTTCTTTCGTTGTTTTTCTTGCTATAATATTACTTTTTTAGAACACAAAAGTGTTCGCCATCTACATAACCATTCAAACCTAAGAAAAAATAAAGAAAATCATATTGGATGAAAAATTTAAATTATTGACAAGAAAGAGAACTCGAGTCTTATATGATACTCTTCGGATGATGACTGATCGACCATAAACTTTTTATAATGATGATGCTCATTGGCTATTTTTGAATCGTTTGCGTTACACCAAACGAAACAAATGATACACGATATAAATATACAGATGCCTACACACCACCATCCAGTCTTGTCAACCCACGTGTCAATCAAAAAAACATGAGAAACCAATGCATACACACACAAACTCAATTTTTCCCTAATAAGCATTTCATATTGTAACATTTCAATTTGCTGAGCTAATTTCATGAGTGAATGACGCCTGCAGAAGTCATTATCAGCAAATTATTTTCTTTTTTTCCCTCGCGGGACTTCATAATTCATTCAAAGTAGTGACCATGAAGCATCAAGTATCGTCTGCCTGTCATTTAAAGCAATCTAAACAGGTAGAGAGGGAGAGATAGAGAGTGCCTAGCGCAAGAAGAAGAAAAAAACAAAAGGAATATACACATATCGGTAAATAAATAAATAGGACGTAAGATCCTTTGAAGCATCTTGCTTCATTACTGCTTGATGCAGCAAAGACACCAGGCTTTTAAAAAATTTGAAAAAAAAACATCGCAGCAGTAGTACTACTTATAAGATTCAGCAAGTAACAACATAACTTTAGCAAAAACACAAACATATTTACATTTACAAGCAATCGTACAAGATGTAAAACAATCCGTTTATAGTGATTCGCATTCTTTTGTTGCTGCATCCACACTCCACATCCAATAATTGACAAGCGAACAATGAAAGAAAAGGATTTAAATGAAATGAATTGAATGACATGGCCATCCACCGCAGTATACCAACCGCTGGCAAATTATTACGGAGAGTAATTAAAAAGATGCAAAATAAAATGGCTCGCAAATATGTGTAGGATTTAATGTATATGCATGTATATACCTACAAATTATACAATTGTATGGATTGTCGACGTGTGTTCTAAACACGTTTTGCGTAAAACATTAGCAATATATAGGTAGATATTTAGTACGAACAAATCATCGGTCTTATGTGGACAATAATACATAGTCGTATGCCAATTTTTGCATTGCATGTTCATTCTCAATCCAATATTATTATTATTAAATATTAAAAAGTATACGTTGACGACTGGTCGCATTACGTGTGTTCTGTAAAAAGAATAAAAAATGTCATTATGCAAGGAACAGTCAGAAAAAGAACGTACATGCCCTAAAAGAGTAAAATAAAAATTTAATGCGTCCTCTCCTATTATTTGGACGAACTGAAACACTGCAATTTTGTATGATAATGGTGTAGAGTTATGCTTAAAATATGTAGCTTATTTTGAAGATCTTTAGAAAAAAATGTGTCAGCAAAATACTCAAAGGTCCTGCTGCTATTATTCTTGTTGACAAATAAAGTCGAGTGCAAATTACTTGTAGCCAATGATAGTAAAAATTGCTACTACAAAGTAGTCAACACATTGGCTAATGGTTATAAAATGTATTTATGTCTGTTGTTGTTTTTAGCTGGTCGACGAGAGACACTGCCGCTGCTCCCAAGTTGACTGCTGACTGATAGTGATCTGCTTACGTAGACGTTTTTTCTCTATTTGATCTATGACTCGGCATTTCTTTCAATGTTGATCTTTATCACTCCTTTTGAGAATTCCATGATGCATATCGCACACAAAATCTAAAAACAAAAAAGTCAAATCAGGTCAGATTTCGATTGTTGCCGAACGCACGATTGTTGAATGAAACGCATATCAGTATAATGGGTTTAACCGTAAGCTGACAACCAGTTTTGAAGACACAACAGACACGTTAACAAATGTCAATTTAATCATCATTGTACTTGGCTACTTTTAAAATAACCACACCAAAAACTAAGCCGGGATGTGCGCATGTTATACGCACGCCATAAAAGTAGCTTTTTGATTGAGTCATTAACTTTTGTGAACTCTGCAGTCATAAATTTTTACATGAAGATACACAAGCACATAATATATCCAACTCACCGCTACTGTTACTTTAGCGCTTAAACTTACGCAACTTACATTACCGCTTACACTGCCATTACCACATTTTCCATTAAGCATCGCGTAAATCAATACTCAAGTAACAGTTTAAAAATTTATTTTGCGTACGTGCTCAAACAATAATGCATTTTTACTGCGCGCGTTCTCTCCTTCCGTACGTGAACGTTCTTGGATTAATGGAATTTGAAAAACAATAATACATACCAACACAAAAGCTACTACTCCATTATTTCATCCTTGCATTAGTCATCACAGTCATCACCATCATCATGTAGCAGCAGGTCACGTATAAGTTTTTGTGAGACCCACCACTACCATAAATTTAATATACGCGCAGTGCAATCAAAAACAATATACAATGGATATAAACAGACAGAGAAATTCCGTTTTTATTTTGATTACGTTGTTCCGCTCATTGTGAACAAAAAACCTTCATCAGCTAGAAGGAAGCTATTCAAACAATGTATTTTTATGGAAAGGATTTTACTTTGACCCTGTAACAAGCAAATACAAAAAATATAACTACTACTTTGCAAACGCATAAATGAAGTTGCGCCCTGCTTCAACAAACCTATGCCGCCGATAATGACAGTGATGACGGCAAAAAGTAGTCTGTTTGATTTTAAGCTAAACCCTACAATGTACGTGTATATTTGTATTTTTCATTTCTGGAGCTCCTTCTCTTAGATTAAAAGTTTACCGATTGGTCTGAAAATCTGGTTTGTTCTCATATGTACATACATAGCATAAATGACCTTTATAGGGAAATTGGAGTAAAATTATTATCCAAGGTAGGTACTTACGTGCTGATATTACTAGTGAGTATGCTTAGTTGTGAGTTGAATTGCACATTTTAACCAACGGACTAACACAATGACAAAATAAAATTACAAAGTTGAACAGAGTGCGCCACTTAATAAGTTTTTAATAAGTCAACCACTCGTGTGTGTAGGTTAGAAGTAAATGCACGCCTTAGTGTGGGGAACTTTAATTACCAGCATTCATCACCAGAAAACAGGCATAAATAATATATTACGGAGCAATCTTTGAAAAAAAATTAAGATCAAGTTGATGCAATTGACGTTTTACTTTCAAGAAGAGGTAGATACAATAAGACCCTATATATTTTATTGTTGTTATTGCAAGCAGATATACTGCTACTGCCGAAAGAGCTCAATCGAAAATGGGATGTGGTGTTATTGAATAGACCCTGTATGAGTCACCAAGATATATGATAGAATTTGTTAGAGTTTTAGGATGTGCAATATGCATTCACATTACATAATAGTAAATACTGAACATTGAACAAGCACCTGTGCTCATTCGTAAGCAGAGCTACTTATAATTAATACTCAAAAGATCCTTCTTGTGGTCACCTTTGTTGGAATTGGAATGAAAAATATTTTTTTGGAATGAAGTAATCAACAAAGTCGATCGGGGCTGCGGCCGTATTTAATTCTTCAAAGATTTTTGGGTTTGGCCCTTTCGTATGGTGTAAGGTGGCGTGTCTTATAGTGACGGTCGGTCGGTAGTCGGCAGTAGCTATTCTATACTTTGTCGCCTGCCTAGAATTTTCAATAGGTATATGTCCCAAGTTATACTACTACACTACCTATTTATATATTATTTTATTTTATTCAATTCATAAGAGTTTATGAGTTGAAAAATGTAGATATGCAATTTTTATTGTTTATAGATCTATACACGGCACTACCACATATACAGCACACAACATAACGGTGGTTTTGGTGGAGTCCTCATCTGTCTTCCAAGAGTAATGTACAAAATGTTGTGTGGTGTCATACTATAAAGCGTCTCATTAAATTAAGATTGGATTATATTGTGGAAGTTGGAGTAAATTAGATAGGGCATAAAATAGGCACGTCATCTCCTGTGCTCAGAATAATCAGCCTTTCGTGGATGCTTCAAATGATTATTTTTTTACCGATGCTTTCGTGTTGTGTTTTTTTGAATGCATATAGGTATGCTTCTTGAATAACCAGCAACAACAGCAACTTTTATTTTATTATCGATAATGTATAATACATGGCAATGATTGCATGATGTAGATAAAAAATATCTGTGCAATTGTATATATAACAATGAATCGAAGTAGATGATAGAAGTAACAACAACGCACTCGCCTTTTAGGTCAGGCTTATTCTCAATTTGGAAATTTTTTCCTCCTTATGATGACTATGACATTCACATTCAATTTTGATTCCTTAAAAATGAAGATGCAAGCATATAGAGCAAAATTCCTTTGCACACACATGTACCAAAAGGGATTAATAACGTTAGCATTGAAATCGACGTCTGATTGGCACAGAGAGCAGGATTAAGTTTTTTTAGGTAACGACAAGGAGCTGTCAACACTATCATTTTGAATTATTGTCAGCAGAAGAAAAATTGTAACTACTCTGAAACTTTACTGCTGTGACGTAACAATATTTTTTATCTTTCTTTTCTATGTATGCGGTCTTTCTTTACCTGTTAGTGTTTATCGTATTAGAGTTATCTCAAGTACGTGGAGAATATCAGCTGAAAAATACTCTGGTAAAAAGGGGCATGCTGACATGTGCAATAATTGTTTTGGATGCATGAACAATATTCTCAAGAATTTTAACTGTATAGTTGAAGACGTTTACAAATACTTATTTGGCGGCAATGTCAATGTTTGTAGGTATACATTATTTTTTTATACGCCCGTGTATGGAGATGAAATTGGTTTATCAATTATCTAGGTATGATATTGTCAAATTGTCTTCTTGAAAACGTAGAAAAGTGTGCAGTTGGAGAAAGTTATTTGTGTATAGGTGCATGTAAAAATTAATAATTTATTTTAAAACATTTATTTCATACTTAAATTGTCTATTTGCCAACATGTATGTTGATTAAATTATTACAATTTTATTCAATAATACATTCTTTTATTTGGTTGTAAGAGTGCGTCATTACTGTCAGCACCATTACTTTTTTTAACATAAGCATTTTTGTTCGTTTTCCAAAAGAAGTTAATACGTTTTTGCATTTAGCGATGCGCAGTCCATTTGGCTCTCTGAACGCTTATCATAAAATTATGTTTTGACACAATGTCATGTCTGTCTTCAACTTACGTCCAGTCATGTACAAGAACAGACAGAAATTTGACATTTAATGTGGCACTTGTCAGTGTTCCCTCACTTTTGTCAGCTAATTCGTCAAACAGCTTCAAGCTATGGTGTGGCATATAAAACTGAACTATTTACCGCGCTGGTAATATATGTATCTCAAATATAAGTACAATTTTTTAAATAGAGATTTTTTTTTGTATATCTATTCATGTAGTTAAAAAAGTCCACTTTTTAAAATGTATACAAAAAAACATTTTTACAGAGTATACAATAAAAATGCACACATGCCTATTCGTAATAGTCGGATTTGATAATCGCAGTTAGTCGTGCAAGATTACATGCTATTTTTACTTATTTTTCATTATACAACATTTTACTACATTGAATATTATAAAAGTTTATGACGACAAGAGATTTTATGAAGAACCACTCTGTCTGTCTACTCTCCTTTGTTACTCAATTCAATTTACGCGTCAGGAAAAAAAATTTCTTGAAACTTTTTTTCCTCACATATTTTATCCAAATTTATGCTCGCTTATCGATAGTAAAAATATTTTTTGCGTGAAAAAATAAGAAATGAAAATTATATATGTGACAATGTCGAATTCATATGATGATGTCACTATTTCGTAAAAAAACTAAAAAATATAATATTGTACAAAAACCTAAAAAACGTTCGTCGCCCCAATCGTTTATTTAATGGTGAATACTTGTATTTGGTGCACTGATGTACTTCTGCTTTGCATCGCAATACAATATGTAAGTTTAATCTTTTGTATGTGAGCACCAAATAACTGATAACCTGGTTCACATTTTAATATTTGTTCGACTCGACCTGTATATTGTTAAATAATAGTTTTAAAAAAATTTAAATTCACTTTTAAAAAGTAACAGAATCTTTAATGCTTCTGATGAAATCAGATCACTAAATTGATTTAAATTATTGTAAACTGGTTCAATTTCCCTTTTTTCTTTCAATTACTTACCTTATTGCATAGGTATACATAGCACACGAACCGTACCAACAGTATAGCAGCGCTTGGAAAAAATTGAAATAGTAATGGAACCACGAAAATGTTTAGTAATAACGATTTGAGCAGATATTAGATAAAAGATTTGCATAAGCACGATTGCAAATCGCAAATCAAGCCATTGAACGCAGCAAAAGAATTGATACAATCCAAGCCACTTTTCTAAGATAAAATGCCCAAGATATCTTATGATGGCAAGTATGAAAAAAAAAGATTTCCTTTACGATGTTCGTAATGAAGCTATAATTTTATCCCATGGCAGAACATGGGTAATACATTAGTGCAATCCCGAACTAGAAAAATAGAAACTTTTACCACCACTTTCTATTTACAAGCAACCATCTTCAGGATTGCTTTTATTATTACGTTGTGTTGTTGTGTGTGATTGCAGTACGAGTGGTACAAGTTATGTCGAAATCACAATCAAAAGAACTAATCAAATCGTCATAAATAAAATCTTTGTGTATTCATTCTGGTAAAATTGATGAGCCATGACATGTCACGAGGTAATAGACATCATCGTCATTATTATATACTTCCACAACAATGCTGACAATGCAGAGAACTGATCATCATCCTTAAAAAAATATGTAAAGAAAAAGAAGACGAAGATCTCCCTTATCTTATCCAAGAGAAGACGATGATTATCAAGTGCACAATAATATCAATAAAATTAATATGATTGTCATTGATTGAAAAAAGAAGAAAAAAATTTACACAAATTTTTATTTATACCTCACAAAAATGTTCCCTGTTAGAGTAGGACTTGTTTCACAACATTGTATGCTTACTAAATAAAGTTAAGGTACACACAATGCGTTTATCAATCAATCATGTTTCCATCTCTTGCTTTTTTGTATGCCATTGTCACAAAACTGTCCATCACAAAGGCCTAGTTAAGAAGGGAGAAAATCAATATACATTAATGAAGACGTGTGTTGTGATATGATATGATTGTCCAAAAAATTATTTGATAATATGATGTTCGCTTCTTTTTTTTAGCCAACTTTACCGATTGATTAAGCTATAGCTTATGGCTAACTCAGAGGGTTTCCCTCAAGGGGACACTCTCCACTAGTTTGTTTTATACAACATTTCGTCTTCTAATTTTTGGTGTGATTACATATTATATGTGGTAGGTACTTGTACCGACTATTTTATGTACTGACTACAATATTTACTCATATTTTTTACTGAAGCTATAATGATCATCAAATTATCAATTGAAGATGAATATGCATAATTTATTCAAAATAAGAGATGAACTCATATTACATATTATTGTTGGTGTATAGAAAGCTAAGCCACATATAGAGAGAGACAGCCAGCAACAAGTCAGGTTGTTTTGATATAGGTAATATTTATTTTTTAATGTTCCTTGAACTCATATAATAAGAAGATCATTGCTTAAGTTGGCAGTAGTAGTGTCAGTCAAGTCAATCAGTCAATATATATTACACTCACTGCCCACTGCAATCTAAACGTACAAACACTGACTGAATTCACGTTACTTCATTGGAAATGAGCAACGCTGCTTTTTTCAGCAGACAGGTAGAGGTTTCTGAGAGTGTAACAAGAGATGATCATTATCATAATATGATGATGATGATAATGATGATTACCATTCCCTCACCATAAAATTGTTTTATAGACTGTAAAATATGCACTTTTGCTTTAAAAGTCATCGATTTATTATGCATAATCATCATCATATTATCCTATTGTCATAATATTCATCCATTCAGGTTGTTAGATAATGCGGTAAAGTAAACCTACTTTTTCTTGTAAAAAATGGAGTCAGTGTGTAGCTTTAGGTACGAGTAAAAAGAAGACAAAAATGAGCAGCATATATATTAGTATTAGGTATATATATTCCAAATTGTAATCATTTTGTCTTTTGAGAAATTTGACATTCTTTTCTTTCCTACATATAATTTGTCTATATATATAGTATGCTGCAATTTTTTTTTATCAAACTGATTACTTTGTGCATGGTACTAAAAGAAAGCATTTTTATGTAGGAAAAACGTCTAATTTGACTGAGGGTGATAACTGGGGATATCAATCCCTTCCCTAAAAAATTCTTGTCGATTTTTAGCCGTTGGGGGCAGAAAAAAATACAAATTTTTAATGATAGCTTTTATTCGTTTATATATAATTTCTATACAATGTATATCCATTATTATTTTGGTTATCTATTTAACATAAAGAATTAAATTATACGCTCACAATGAGATTTCGAAAATGCAAAAAAAGTTGCAAAAGAATTGAGGTTGTTGTCTTCTTTTCATACTCATTAATACTTTGTTTTTAGGAGAAAAAAATACATGTCATAATAAAATTTTATGATGTTATTTACCATTACCAAAAAATAAGGAACAAAAGGGGCAATGCAGGACAGTAATAATAGGGTTGCTGATTAGCAAGGAAGATAAGTTTTTTTTGTTTAGAGATTTTATCATAATAATTAATAATGCCTTGTTGTGTTAAGGTTGACAATAAACTTCAAACACATTAAAATGATGTTCGTATAGTTGATTGACTTCAAGTAGCACAACATTAATTTTTTAGGATGTGAGAAGAATTTTTATAAAAGTTTCATTGAAATGCTTTTATCCTTTAAGCGAGTAGCGACATTTGGGAATGAAAAGTATCGCGGTAGCATTTATCCAGTTTTGCCAAGCGGGCGGTTGGAACTTGTACATTTTTCATGGTCTGTCTTGTCTTTCCGTGACGTTGTTGATGTGATGATGATAATAAAAAGTGAAGATGTCTTGTTGTCGGTGATGTCATCTTGTCCAAAAGTTATTGCGACTACTTAGGAAAAATCTTTTCCCTCATGATTCATGAGCATTTTTGATTACGTGAAGATACTTTTAATTGTACGCTTGCTAGAAAATGCTCACTCGTGTCAAATATTGAAAAGAGGAATTTTTTCTCAGGTGTGATGCAATTCCTTAAATAACGTCTCTTTAGCATAAACACTACTTCTAAACAATAAATACCTATATCATATCCCTTTTGCCACCATCACCACCACCGTCACCATTACACACTAGAGGATTATCATTCTAGCAGTTACTTGTGGCTCATCTTGAGAATCACTTTAAAAACAAATCAAGGGATTGCCCAAGGTGTCAATTAAATGATAGTTACCAGCTATATGGTAGTGTTTGGTGGTGTGGTTAGTGGCTCCTATACATACAGTGACTGGCTGCCATGCTTCATTAATTTACCACTCAATTTAGCCTTCATTTTTACGAATAGTTATTGTTTGTATATCCATATAATTTTCTACAAGTTGAATATTAATGAACTGTACTAAAATTGTGAGAGAAATTGGATAACAAGTTGGTAATAGTAAATAGCAGGGGATCGCCGGTGCCTGCGCTGCAATTTGCAACTTGCACCAAGGCATGGTACATCATCATCCTCATAATAATAATATGCAATTTTCAAGTTATGTAGTAATTAATATGCAAGTATTAGGTGTACACTGCGAAATTAAAATGCATTTATTTTCTCGTACCTACATATCTGACTGGCAGGATATTATCACAAAAAAGAACAATGCTATTTATCCAAACAGCTAAATTTAAAATAGGATAAGTAAGTACATAAACATGTTCATGTCGTCTTCATCTCGTCAAGATAACTGTTACTACAATAATGGCGGTGTCTAGAAGTAGAAGGTGACTGATTAGGATTTTGCATGTGATTATGCGATTGCAAATAATGTGCGTATAATCATGCATCCTGTCATTCGTTTTGAGAATACTCCTTATTATACCCACCACCACAAAAATATACTTAGGTAGTTATTATATTACCACCAACATGATGGACGTTGACTAACAAAAGTAATTAAAACTCACCTGTCCTCCTTTAAAAGGACTAATGGAGTGGAGCCTAGTGCATCACTCATAAATTATTATCAGAAAATTGTGATTTGCATGCACAAAATGCAGCGCTTTCAAAAACTAAGAGGGATTGGTTTTGGAAATTGTATAATATGTTATTATTCATACAGTTCATCTCTCTTCTGTATACGTATGTTTGGCTGTTTATATTTAGCATTATGTAACGCCACATTTATCCAATCTCATTAATTATTAAATAAGTATACGTACGGTCAAATTTAGGCATGTTTGTACACATACATGGTTGGAACAGTTTATTGATGTTTATTTACTAGTTCTTTAATGCAATATTAATAACATTGCAAAATTCAACTAATGCCTCCTGTCCTGACCACAATGAATCATGTACTCATTTTCTTGTTTTGTTTTTTTAAAAATAATTTTCAGGTGGAAACATATTTGCCTCGTCGCGGACAGCAGAAATATACGTTCACCACTACCACCAGTATAACAACCATTCAGCTCATCTTCGTCATGTTATAAAAGTCATTTTACAAACATGACAATGATATTTCTGTCACTTTATTAACTGACAACAAGGCAGTTGTTGTCTTTACATACACGCACACACAGTCCTTGAAGTCAACAGCGAGATAAATACTCCTGAAGATGTTCAGTCATACAATGATGATCAGAAAGAGGCGGATGAAGAAGCTGCAAGCATTGTTTGGCCACAAATCAATAGCTCGTCACATTGGTCTGCATCTACAAAATCGACGACAAATAGACTTTTCAAAGTTTGCTGCAATAAGCATTGTTGCAGTTGTAATTCTTTGTACATGTGCGCCCCTCTCAGAATCAGCCTCTGTTACACCTACTAATAGTAATAATAACAATAATAATAGAAATGATAATATAAGAAATTCCAATTCTCATCAGCGTCTCCTCAGAAATTTTCACACTCGCGAATTACGTGGAGTGGGCAGTCCTTCCCTTAGGAGTAATAACAATTACCATTTTCTTGAACAACAAAATGAATATGACAGCAGCAGCAGTGGGGTGAGTATCCTTGATGATGACACGTTAAAACTATCACTTGCCATTGATGACGATACTGCAAGCGGAGGATTAAGTGCGCCTAGTCTACACATTCTTGAACCCAAGGTGTACCTGCGTGTTTCAGGTGAATCTGGAATGATGAAGCCTGATTATCATCAACAAAAGTTTAATACTAAAAATAATAACGAGGTGATTATCAGAGAGAGTAGTGCCAGCAGATTTCCTAGTTTTCAAACATCTTCTTCACCAAATGGTAAGCAAGAGGATTTACATTATCAGTCAAATGAAGAAGACCATGAGCCAATGGGAGGGGAGGAAGATGAGGAAGATGATGATGACATGAGTAGTGATAATTATCATCATCATTTTCCATATATTGAGTCATACAGGGAGAAGTACGTTAAACCTGATTTTGGTCACTACGTCCCTTCAGTCATAACGACAACACCGTCGCCTCCTCCTACTCCTACGCCTCAACCTACAGTGATAAGTTCTGAGAAAACAGCACAAGTCTCATCATCATCTACTTCAAAATCAAGGCAACAGGAATGGTCTGAAATAATTGCTCAAGCGACAACGCCGTCATCCTTTAATGAGATTAACTCAAGTGCCTCGGAACACAGATTGGCTGACTTTCATATTCGAGCCAATTTACCAGCGTATTATTACAATAAGTACTCGTCCTACTCAGAAGAAGACTTGGAAAATGTGGCAGATTTGGATGATGAGCATTCCAAATACTTTGTAAAGACCAGACCAAGATCTGTGACCACAGCTGGAAGTAATCTATACAGTAATTTCTACTATGAACCACCAAGTTTTTCTACAAAATCTGTACCGATTCCTGTGAAGACTAACAAGGAAAAGGTAATTTTTGCGTCCATAAAGCCAACTGAAGATTCTCAGCACTTGTATCCCACGAGCAGAACCAACGAGGAAGCCCATGATCATTTCGGCAACGACCACAATGGTGGTCAAACTTATCATGATAATCATGACGAAGAGGCTCAGCGGGATAGTCCTGTAATAACCGCAATTTTATCTAATTTTTCAAGTCATATTTCAAGTCTGACACCTCATCAGATGAATTATGACAGGGAAGCAAATGGAGCAGCTATTCACAGTGATAATGACAATGACAATTACAGTAACGAAAGCATTCTCAAACCAAGCGCCAGTTCAACTGCCACTCACAATCACAATCAAGTCTTACAGCAGCAGCTTCAACACGAACACGATAATTATTACAAAAATCAGAAAAACCACAGCAAGAACAATAATAGCAACAAATCATCAGCAGAAACCTTAGATGTATCAACGTCTCAATCCATCCTGTCAAAAGTAACAGTGAATAATCCACATCATCCACAACTTGTGATTATTAAAGCCGAACCTATAAAAACCACATTGGCCACGCCTGGGCATGAATTTCTAACCTCTTCTCATGCTTCTCCTGGTGGTAATGGCAATAACGAATTTATATCTGATGGAGATGTAAGCGTTTCTACTGAAGCAAATAATAATCCTGAAATGGCACCTTTG
>JAHZMT010000886.1:0-15591 GCA_027743785.1 Sinhomidia bicolor | reverse complement strand
ATAGAAAGCCCTCCAGAGATGATACAAGGCAAGGTACGCACAATCTTGTTTTGAAGAATGACGTGTACTACTACTCGGATACTAATGATTCCGAACCGGCAAAAGAAAGATCAGGAGGATCTGTATGAGGCATTTAGTAAAAGAGAAGTTATCAGAATGACGAATAAGAACACAATAACAACAATCCTAAACAATAAATGCATACCAGGAGGACATTCATGCTAAAGCAAAAAAAAAGAAGGAAGGAAGCCTTAATCTTTTCTATCTCATCTTCTGTAAAGGTCCCTTTTCCCGAGAGATAACAACAATGAAACAACACAAACGAGTTCGGTCCGCCTTGAGTCGAATCCCCTCTGTTCATTATCAATGTCTTGCTTTAGCTACTACCCAAAAGTCTTTACCATTACAATATTTTCATGGTATATCATCAAGTAGGTATCCACATCACACGACTACCTATACCTATCCTCCTGAGCAGACAGACGTAGCCCATCATCATCATAGGTAACAAACAAACAACACACAAGTCTTTTCATTCTTCCTCTTAACATTTTTTATGCTTGAAATGAATGAATGAGTACAATGAAATATGATGGAATGGAATGCAGTTTACCAGTACTTTGTATTTATACACAACAGCAGCAACAGCAGCACAAGGTAAAATAACGACGATAAGAAACTTTACATTCCTCTTAGAACTTTACATTCTTTTTTCTTAGAAGTACACACTGCTTACAAGAATCTTTTTTTTCTTTCAAAAGTAATAATAAGTAGGTGATGTGTGATGTTAGTGTTAGTCAGGTAGTTGTTGTTGATCCCATCTTTTTTTTCCTTTTGGATGAGTCTTTTATTTATAATATGCCAGTAACCTATTACTAAAAGTCTTGTTACACCATTTTAAATGTGATAAAAGTTTTGATTCTGGATTGGATGGTAAGAAAAATAGCATGAGTTTGTGTGTGTACAGTCTATTGTGCAATCATGTAAAATGATCATGATGATGAAATGATGATGATATGCCCTCCTGAAACTTGTTGCGATGAATATAAAGTTGGGTGCTGTGTAAAATGCCTGGTTTTATTTACAACAGTATGTTTCTCTGAAGCAGATACAAAAGCCACCACAAGGATGATGATAATGTCTACAAGTTTGTTATTTTTTTGTATACATATAAAAGTAGTGCATTGCATATAAAGGAGATCTCTTTTAATTCTCTCTTTATTTGGATTGCCTGATTGAATGAAAATGCTACATTGTATACATTTTATAGAGGAATTAAAAAGGTTTCTTGAATGGTCTTTTTAGATGTTAAATGTACAGTACGAAACTTTTAAAAGATCTTTTTTGCATTTTTTTCTCGTATCCTTTTTATTGTTGATGATTATCAGCAAGATTCACTGCTTCGTCAAGAGAGAATAAAAGAGAAATGAATGAACTTGAATTAAACGCTATATACAAAACAAGAACAACAACAAGAAACTGCCTTGGTGCCAAAATAATATAAAGAAAGGTATTGTTGAGTTCTCCGTCTCCTATATCACACGAGGTTTATTTAAGCACTTATCATCCAGTGTAAAAACAAGTATCGTTTTCAGAGTATCATGTCATCGTACAGTATATACATACCTGGACAGCAAGGATTGTAAGTATCAGATCCAACAGTGTAATTTGAAACCAATTCACAAAGTGAACATGTTTCTTTAAAATTTTAAACATATTTTGTAAATTAGGTAGGCATATCTGTTTTTATCTATCCAGGCCAGGTCATTGTTGCACCGTTGCAGTTGCTTACCACTAATGCGTTACAAAATTTAATGATCATGGAAGAATCAATAATTTATTTTTAGCACATTATGTACGTTATTAAACCTTCCGCAATTAAACATAGAACAGTTTAAAAACTCAAACCTTCGACTTTTTTATATGACTGTTGATTTTCTTTCTGTATTGTTACATTAATTTACTTTTACTTCGTTTAAAAGCAAATGTCCGTGGTAAAATAAAATAAAAAGAGCATACTTTTTTCGTGACATTCCGTTTGGCGCCTGCCACAGATAATGCATTCCAAGTCTGAAAAGTTGTTACACAGATTGGCCGTGAAGGATGCCGTCATTTTTTCGATAAAAATGGAAAAACCTGATAGAATACTGTCCAAGGAATAGCGATAGTACAAATACATAAAGAGAAATGTCATCGTACGTGTATTATCTGAATGACAAAACAGTCTCGAGTCTCGACATGTTCTAGTATCTGAAGATAGCGGGGTCTGAGTTCTTCAAAGCAAAAATATAATTTGGAATGAAGAAAGAAGCCTTACGACGACATTTCTTCACAAAGACCCACACACAACACAACATGGCACCAGGAAACCTTCATCGTCATCCTGTCACCTCTATCATCCCTAGTTAAGTAATCCTATTAAATACGTAAAAGTAAAAGGAAGCCTAACAAAATATGACCACACAGTTAAACAGTTATACTGTTTTCCTGTCATTATTGACTTTACTCTGCTTATATTTTGGAACAGCAGAGTAGTAGTGAAACATAGGTATATTTACCAGCAAACAATGAAAATAAGCTAATTACCCTACCACCACTTAAGAAAAAAGGCCTTGGGTTTTTTTTACATCACGCCGTTTTGACCTCAACAAAGGCTGACAGAACCAATAATACAAAAAAGAAAAAGGGTGTTGTCTATTCAAATGGGCATTTATTGATTGACGATGATGAATGAGTACAATAGTTTTAAGCCACACGGTAGTAAACGTCCCTATTATTAATACAAGGGATAATACTTACGTATGTGGCGGGGCTCACCAACTACATGTTTTTTTAAAAACTGACAGCAGTCGGCAGAGCTGCTTATAACTAAAATTATTTTCTGGACTATACACAATATATCGTTGCGGCTAAATGCACAAAAAATTCCAAGAAAGGAAATGCTAGCAATTTATTTTCTGTTACAAAGAAATATACATAGTTTTGAATGTGTCATTCCAGTACTCATCATTACGTAATCATTATCTTTATGTAAGCATCCTTTTTCTTTTTACCAATAATAATAGCAACCCCTATCAGTAGCTTATCCCTTTCTCAAAGAATTGTAAACGCTATAATCTCATCATGAGAATACGAATGATGACTAGACAGTGAGGTTGGGTTGGATGGAATGGAACACTATAATAAGCTTTTTCCTAAGTTAAATATATGTATTCTTTGTTTTATATATACCACCATTCCGTCGCCCCAGTTCCGTGCTCTAGTAATGGTGTTAGTGTTGTTGAACGACTTAACATTCAGTCAGAGAAGGTAAAAAAATGACTACTCATATAAAGACTTTTTGTTTCATTTTTTTTTTGTACTAGTTATTTATTTACCTGACTACACAGTTCAAAATTGACAGAACACGATTTCACATGCACACTGTACAACTTGCTATCTGTGTACTTGCATAGGTATATTTTGTTGTTATTACAGGTATGTATATTTTTTCAAATATATTATTATTACCTGACCATTTTATATATGTTTTGCTTATCGCGCATTGTTTATACACTTAAGTATCTGCAAACACTACTTAAAAGCTTACTCTGCGTCAACTAAGAGAACCGCATCAGGTATCATTATCAGTCAACTGTGAGTCGGCTTTTTCTTCTGTCTCCACAAGAATTTTGGAATTTCATCCACCAAGTCATTTACTCAGCCAGTTCTAAAGAATGCAACGCAATGTTATTGTGGATACCTTTCTTTCGTCGGTGATATCTGCGTGTGTTGGTGTGGTTCTCTCGATAATGCGAATGCAAACCCTGAACGCAAACCCAACACATATATATATTTTTTGTAGTTTTCTTTTTAACTAAAAGGCAACAGTCATCATCATCATCATCATCATCATACTTTTATAGATGATATGGACAATGGGTCGAGAAAAGCATTTTATGAAGGATGTTACTTGTTCCAAAAATCTCAGTCAGTTCATATACGACTTTGTAGTTTTTCCCAGCATTAATTTGAACATGAATTGCTTGCCAAGTGAAGTATTCAAAAAATAATAATATGTTTAATACGACATAATGTTATGAAAATGTGCCTGTATTGTCGGCAGAGATCACAAGATACTAGGTATATTAGATAACAACATACTGGACTGGGTAAACTGGACGATGGTCATCATCCTCTTCGCTGAAAAAAAAATTATGCTTAAGTTTAGTGGTTTTATGAATGGCTAAGTTTCTTTCTGTATGTTCAAGATAAACATAATATTATCCGACCCGACCAGTAATTAATAAAAAAAATGCATAGTTCAAGTTTGACTTTGAAGGCAGCATCAGAAAAAGAAGATATTGACTCATTAATCAAACCTCACTCAAGTTGTTAGTCGGCAATCTAAATAATCCTCAGTCTCTATCTTACCACCAGCGTGTCAATATAAACTACTACTCTTATGATTTTTTTTTCTACTGATGGGATATATATTTCGTCGCAAACTTTTTTGACATTAAAGATATCCGCTATTCGAAACTGAATATCTGCGTCATAAACGCGGCACATTAAAAACAATCAGAGTTTTAAAACCAACTTGTATTTATTTTTCGAGAAAGCATTAAAAATATTTATGTACTTTTATTATTTGAAACCAAATATAAGAAAAAAAACATGGACATTAAATGCGTCACTCGGTGTTTGGCTCTTGTTGTTGGCTGGGGCAAAAAAATATCTTGTGCAGCAGCAGCAGCAGCAGTGGGCAATGAAACGTAAGCACTTTTGATTGCGGCAGGTCTGCCTTTGATCAATATGAGATAATGACAACAGCATTCTTTGATTTGCCTGCTTGTCATTAAATTACTATAAGATATACTTGTACAAGTTTGTTTACTCACTTGACATATTATACTCGTCCTTATACTCATGTGCACTGTGTGGACCGACCACTTTTGCACAAGAGCAATAAAATCTAAAACTGTTTGTATGGTTGGTGGATCACTTACTACTGACACGAAAACCTTCTAACTGGAAAATATATTACCTATGTGTATGTATACAGAGTGCAGAGCAGATGTATACGTAGGTAATTATTACTAATTTAAATAAACTAAAAAACGGCACGACACTTGTTTCCATTTTTTAAACCGGCTGTTGATGATCTTACATACACATGCACTTCAGCCTCAGTCTTTTGCAGAAAATTATAAAAAAAGTATCACCCGCGGTATATAACAATAATAATAACTAAATAATAAAAAAGAACATGCCGATGGCACTTTGTTGCTTTTGTAAAGTCTAAAATTAGATACACATTCACACCTTCTCTGTCGGCATCAATAATAGTTTAACTTCCGCTCTAAGCAAGACCGTGCCGTGCCATCGCGGTGAGGTGAATCCTTGACAGCAATCTAATATTAAAATGATAATATGACACTATAACATGTAGTCATAATCATAATTACCATTTGCCGATATGAAGCGGGATGAGATTAAGGTGCAATCAAATATTCATTACATTACAATTATAACGGTAATGCAGTGAAGCGTTTCTCTCAGTTTAGTACAGACAATAGAATGTCAGAACAAGGGGGCAATGCTACGATATGTCAATAAATTTATTACATCACCGCGTCTGCTTTTTGTCTACCACACCGAAATACATACATGCACACAAAAACAATTTGCTTGATTTGCTCAACAAGATATTGTGCCAAGTGGTGTTGTGAGATGGGAATCAAATACAACATCAAAAAAAAACTTTGCGACTTTTACAACCGGAGACAGAACTTTTACAGCATCCTAACTACCTATTTTGTTTTTTAAAACTGCGATTTTCTTTCTTTGTGGATTTCCGCCTCTTCTCAGAAAACAAGAAGACACAAAAAACTAGTCACTCAAGTGCAAGTCACATATTTACAAAATGATTACATGATGATATGAGGAGAGAGAATCCTTCGTTGAATGTACATACGTACGTACAATGTCAAAATATACTACGGCTAGTTTTGAACATTAACAATAGAAAAAAAGGATTGAAAAACCATATTATAAGTCTGGTGTACATACATTACCTCTTACTATATACTGTATTCAACAACTTTGGATGTTCAATATATTCAGTAGGTTTTTTTGTTTAAGTATTGACTGAGCAAGCAGCTAATGTTTAGACTTTGTTCAAATATGAACCTTTTGACAAGCTTTTTTTTAAATACGCAATACAAATGTTCGCAGCAGTCATAAGAAAATAATAATAATATCAAAAGCATATTATTTTGTTAACAGTCATTTTTAAAGTGTACCGTCAACCAGCACACTATGATATTACTCAAGAAAATGTGTGTGTCCTGCGTACATACATAATATATTATTTTAGTAAAGCTGAGAAAATCTGGAAGCGAACAAAAATACAGTACGCTTCGGAATCGCTGGCAAAGTTCAAAAAATTAGTCAACAGAATGAACCGCATTAGAATAAACAATGAATTCTTTGAATTATATAATTATGAAAAATCAACTCCTTCGAAACAATTTCCTCTTTCATGGAAAAAGATGGCAATGTGCGATATACACAAGAAGTAACTTGTACTAGTACTGCCGCACATACAGTACACACAGTGCATATATATATTAAATTTTTAATAAATGCCGTCGCTGTATTTTATTTCCCCTTTTCGCGTCTCAGCCTGCGGGCAAGTTGTTCTTTTTTATAATGATATTTTTATCGTAGAAAAATACATATACCTGGCACACTATTCACGTACACAAAAAATTACACATACGTTATGTTATATACAAAAGCTGAAATTCGTAAAGAGAGAGAGAAGGGGGGAAACGCAAACAGCGCAAGGTTTTATAATATAAAAATGTATACTGTGATCATTTAAATAGCAGGCATTCATCCTTGCTTTCTTACTTTTGCAGAATAGCTATAAAAATGGATAATAGACGGTTGGGTAAGATTTAAGCGGCTGCTGCTGTTGCTGCTGCTGCTGTTGTTGCCGTTACTGGTGGTGTCGGAATGTCGGCGAAGCAGCGGAGATAGAAAGAAACCTCAAGGACTCCTTTGATCTTTTACCGACATCAATTGACTCGACTTTTGTGTGTGTGGGGACGTCATAGTCACAAAGCTAGTGATTGTGAATGCACATACCTAAGCTAAACATAATATACAGGCAGGCAAGTTGGCTTGTCTTGTGTGTGAGAGACGAAGACACTGAGCTTTACTGAGAAGAACAACTTCTCTCGTGCAGAGGCATATAGAGGCAGACCACTTCATTTTTTTATTCATCAGAGTTTCGCCTCATGAAAATATCAAGAAGAGCGACGAATCTCTTATATACATATGCATACATACATACATAGGTACACACATTTATATATTGTTACGCTGGTGGTGTAAACTCATTCATTAACCAACTTCATATTATTATGTATATTTATATATATAACTACATGAGTTGCAAAAAATTCGTATAGTAGCGTACCTTCCAAAAAATCAAACTAATTTAGGTATGTATCGAGATGATAATGCTGATAAAGAAGAGGGAGGAGACCACTACTACTACCACATTACTATTACTCACTCTAGTCTACAACAGCATAACATTATGTAACTTTTTAGTGATTATGAATTCTGGACAAATTGTAAATTGTTGAGAGGTTGAAGAATTATAAAGCTACAAAGCTCTACTGCTACGTCCAGCAGCAGCAGCGCAATAACTTTGAGCATTCTTCATTAGCATTACACTTTCAAACTTGATAATTATCTAAATTGCCAAAGTGGAATTATAAGTTAATGGAGGATAAAATTATATTTTTTTTCTAAACTGTTTAGCTATGATAAAAAATACATATTATTATGGATATATGGATGGTTGGTCGTTGGTGGAATATTATATCGCATGAGGAGAAAACTTTACTAATTTGTCTTTACCTACAACAACGCTATAGTTCTATCAGGTCGCATCCTTTCATCAATTGAGTTCTGCATGCATAAGCATATTTTAAAGTTAACCTGCGTGCATACCTAATTGTATTTCTGTGTTGTGTAGTAGTAGTTGTTGTAGTGTTCAATATGCAATTGTCGAAGGAAGACTACATAATAATAATATATTACACACAGGCTGTGCATGATGATGATGATCATGATCATCACTCAGACTCACTGCTGTATATCACAGCGATACTAATGATTTAGCAAAGCCAAAACGTTAAACAGTTCCTTATAGACAAACATCACAATAAACGAAGTTTATGATTTTTGAAGGTGGCAGTGGCACTCAAGACTGCCGACAAAGTGAATGAAAATGAGACCAGAGAACTAGCAAACATAATGAAAATATTAGACACGCTTGTGGTACGCATTAGAGAGACAGACAACACAACACACACACACACGAGCATTATTATTCGCGTCCTTTTACAGAGCAGAGAGCAGAAGCAGCAGCAGTCGCGTAACAGTAAGAAGAAGTCAAGTTAATTTTCATAATGGCCAAACTGTTTGCGATATTATGAAAATGTTAGGATGACATCACGCACAGCGGCTTTTCGTCTAAAGAGCATTTTTATTCATGAAAGAAAATAAAATATTATTATTTTTCCTTTCTACATTAGCAAAATGACCGCTTTCAATGACGCATCAAGTATGTGTACGTGCCTACTTTTTAAAAGTAGAAAAAAAAGAAGCTGATCTTTTGTCTCTTAGATTTATAGTTGGTTGCTGCTGCTGACAGATAGACTACCTACTATAATAGTTTTTGCTATTGAAAATTTAATTAAATATAAACAACAATATAAAAAGATAAATGAAAACTCAGGTAAGCAGAGAGATCAGAGAGAGATGCCAATAATTAATAATGAAAAAAATATATACATTATAATCACATGATTGAAAATGATAGTGTATATAAGACCTCGTCGTCTAATAATTGACTAAACACACACCTGAAATTGACTTGTAGCTGCATCCTCCAGCGTGGAACTTTGTTTTCCACCACTTGACGAACTGAGTGGCCATGATTACTGATAACTCGTTTGAGCTATGCATTAATAACGATAGTAGGAAGTAGTCCACTTGTCTAATAATAATTACTCTTCTGATAATAATAATAACTACTATTTTTGTGATTACTAAACTACTTTAAACGCAGACAAACACTTTTTTTGTCATCCCTTCTTTCACCTTTTCATTAGCACTATTCTTCTGAACAAACATGATCAATGTGAACACAAACACATATACAATTATTTTGAATAGAACAAAAATATCTATTTTTTAAACAACACAAAAAAACTTTGCTCGATTTTTGAAATTTTTTGTTTTAGTGTATTTCATCCTGACACAATGAAATATATGTATCCACACACGATAATGTTTAAACTCTCTTTTGGCTTGACCGATTGAACTCTATGAACGCAACAAACCGTTTCATTTGGTTTTCCGCTTAAAGCAAGAATAACAAACAAACAGAATAAATATATATTTAAAAGAGCTCGTTTCTTATGAAGAGTTATCATAAACTTTAAATACAACACCACCACCACGAGAATACAAGTAGTTGACAGGGTTAGTGTGTTTGTCGGAGGATTAGGAACTCAAAATTATCAACGTGTCTATGCAGATAAAACGATTTCCATGTTATTGTAGTCGATGGGCTTTTTTTCTACTTTTGTCAGAAAGAGCAACCACTTCTGCAATTCATTAATTCCTTTGGCTCCACATGTGTAAGTGTATATATACATATATATATATATCACGAGGAGGAGTGAGATGATGATGGTAAGCGATTATTGCTGTTTTAAGCTCACAATTTCCTGGGTTGAATGATGATCCTCCTACACAGAGCGTTGTTGCATTATTTGTCACACACACAAAAACTTTCGCATAGAATGGAAGTGTAAATGAATTTTTTTTAAAGTGGTAAGCTGATGGTAGTAGTGATTCAGTGATACGCCACAGCTACTACTATACTAATGTCTTTCGATTGGTTTTGAACAGTGCAACTTTAAAAGTTGTTGAAAACTTTGAAACAATAGAGGATGTAACTTATCTATCCATTATACCTACACGTATGGTATATAGAGATGTAAAAAAAAGAAGGTGTAGGTAGGTTGACTTGTTTGTATATTATGTAGGTAGCTAGCTAGCTAATGTCTGTATAGTATTGATACTATTCACGATTATACAAAAAAAAAAGTTTTTTTTTCTTCTCGTCTTCTGCTTCTTATTCTTCTTCCCTTTATTGTCACCGCTCTCACTCAAAACCATTCATTCAGCTTTGGCAGAGAGGTACTAGTTGTTGTTAATGGCTGTCGAGTCGTAAAACCTGAATGAAAATGCTTTTTTGGTGGCGGTGGCAGCTTTGCTGGTAGTTTTGTTTTTTTCCCTTTTTCTCATTCACAATCACCACACGACGACGACGATGATGACGATACTGAAGTACTTGAAAAAAGGTATGGGTTGCGTATATATAAACAATAATATCCTTTATTCAGGTTGACGATCAATCATTTTCACAATAGAGGATTAAATATCACTTAGTTTTCATATATTATTTGGAAGTAAAATCTACTACTGCTGCGTATGAAAAATATGAAAAACACGCTGAGGAATTCAAATTAGCATTCAATGAGCGCAATTCGCTGAGAGAGACTTATTTGGTTCGTTTTCACCATCATCATCACATCTATCTCGACGACGTGGTTGCTGCTGTTGCTGCTGCTGCTGCAACAGAGAGAAGAGAAGATGCGTGATCTGATCTTCTTGTTGCTTTTGCTTGAGGAGACGGTTGGTTGGTTGGTTGGTTGAGGTTGAATTATATTATAATAGGTATGTAAATGCAGACAGGAACAGCATAACAAAACATACGTACACATATATAAAAAATGAGAAAGAACTATTTCAGCGTTATAGCTTTCGTCATATGTATGTACGACCACAACTATAGCTTGTTTGCCGACAAAGGTTAAAGAAATTATAAACACAAAAATAAGCAATTATTTTCATACTAGTGATTCTAAATAAGGTTTGCATTTAATTCCTCTTGCTTTTGCTCTTCATTCTCTCTTTTGTTTTCTTGCGTTATACCACCACCATTATCATCAAGCAGCATCCAGAATGCTCTTTGATCAGTTTTTTTTCTTGAAGTACAGTGTGTGTACAGACGAGAATAATAAATGCTTCAAATAATGGACGGATTATTAAGATAAACTAATTATTCCGTTCTGCTGGTTTCGTTTGGTGTTGTTGACGGATCAAGCAAAGCAGAGAGTATAATAATGATGGCTGTGGCGCTTTTTTTCGGTAGACATGAATTTTTTAACACAAAGCTGTACTTTTTTTCTCTTCTTTGTACCACTTTTGGGTTCTCTGTTTTCTTATTCNGTTGACGGATCAAGCAAAGCAGAGAGTATAATAATGATGGCTGTGGCGCTTTTTTTCGGTAGACATGAATTTTTTAACACAAAGCTGTACTTTTTTTCTCTTCTTTGTACCACTTTTGGGTTCTCTGTTTTCTTATTCTTTTGTGTAAACTAATTACGGCAGGTATGTATGTATGTATATACCTATATGTATACATGCGTTGGTCTCGACGGTTTTTCCAGTTGAATGGGCTTTTATGTTGAGATTACTAAAGTATTATTACGCGTTATTGATAACGTGGGTGTTTTTATTTTTATTTTATCGGGTGGACAGTTTAGATAAACAGGATGTTATTTGTTGAATCATTCAAATTTTCAGATTTTTTTTGCGCAACCAAAAAAAAATTTATTTAGAGAGGAAACACAGGGATTCCCACAATGTATAGTATTACAATGTAACTGGAAAGCGTTTTTATGTCCAGCAGGCTTTGATGATGTTGTAAGAGCAAACAATAAATTAGGATTTCACAATAACAATTGTCTGTTAGCTGACCACATGCACATCTCATCTACGCAGGTTTTGAAGTGCAAGAGTTTAGTAGTATAATTTTTGAGATACGTGCATCCCCCCTTTGTAATAATAATTTCGTATTCTTCTTATTCAGCGATTGTACACTTGAGTTCTGACAGTCAGCCGGGGAAATAGACCAAGGAAAAAAAACATATAATGGGATGGAGCGAGAAGAAGAATTAGGAAATTTACAAAAGAATACGGTCGGTAACAAGACAATAGCTTCAAATATGGAAATGAAAATCCTCCTCTTCTTTCTCCCTTGTTAAAGCTTTCGTTATTATTGTTGTTGTTGTTCGAGGAGTGTGAGTACGTCTCTCTCGTCTTAAAATCCGACTTATTTTCTTCAATCTTTTATATTCCCTTTTACGTCCATCGACACACGATGAAGAAGACGAAGAAGAAGAGCTTCAGTACAAAATCATAAATCTAACTTCGTGTCTTGTTTCTTTACATCTTTCGTATGAATTTTTTTTTCCTTTTTGAATCTCTCAGTGTTAATGTTACTTCTTCTTACAGCCTATGTGTTGTTACGCTTACGTCCGTGTGTTGTAATAATAATAATAATAATAATATATAGGGCGGCAGCTTTTCCGCTTATAAGATTTTCTTGATCTTCTTCTTGAGTAAGTTGTACCTCTCTGGGCTTCTTCAAAACACCTTGCCTTCAAAAATCTATAACGTCATTGTTTAACTCGTCTCCTGTTTCTTGCAATGATGATGACGATGATGATTATTATTATTATTTATTTATCGAGAAAAAGTTTGGCACAATTTTCAAATAACGATGAGCGATAACATTAATATTAATAATAATAGCAATCACGTAAGGTCATTTGTTTTCTTTTACTTGCGACTACTACAATGCCAATGTGCTAGAACACACCTACCTATATATTTATACATACATCACACACATGTACTTAGGTATTGTTCTCTGAGACTTTGTTCAGCACATGTCGCAACAGCGTACCTACTCTACACCTCTCTCTCTCTCTATCAGAGAAAACAATCACGCTTCAATGTTCTTGTGGTGGAAGAAGAAGCAGCAGCAGCTATTTTATTCAGTTTTTTTTACACTTGCACAATTTCATTTCATGTGCGTAACAAACATATACAATGCACATAGTAGTATAGTAGTACGTATATTTCATTTGAAAGAGTAATAATAATAATAATATGTATAGTTTCACTCAATTTTGTACATTTCAATAGTGAAATAGCTATATATTTTTCCTCAGCGATTACGGCAACACAGGGAATCAAGTTTACAGTTAAAAAATGATGTAGGTTATTGCTTGGATTTGAATTCCTTGGTTGATTATAAATGGATTAATGATAACCCAGATGTACAGTATAGTAGTTGTAGTAGTAGTACATAATATACAACAGACGTTGCGTTGTATAAAAAAAAGTACAATAATAATAATGTAATGTGCGCTTCACTTGAAAGCTGCAGTAAACAGCTTAGCTGTAGGAGACTTGAGCGATCAGGATGATGAAGAGAATGGCGATAATAATAATAACATGATGATGATGATCATGTTGATCATGTCGGTACACTTATATTATTTTTATACTGAACTTTTCACAACGACGACGGCTTTACAATATACTGTGAGTGGTGGAGCTTATAAAAAAAGTACGATATTGTTGTATCTCCTAATCCATGCAATCCAATGTACACACAGAGCACACAATATTTGACGAATAAAGAGTTCTCATCATCACGAAATGAACAGCAACATGCCAAGCGTTTGCATTACTCTCTCGTTCGTCGTCTCATCGTTGTCATGAATGACTCCGTGTGTGTAGATGGTTTCTCTCTACTTGCTTGCTGTTGTAGTAGTAGGTATATATGTATGTAATATTATTATTTCATTTACAGTGAAACTGTTACAGTTATGTTTTTCAAAAAAGAAAAACAGACCTCGGTGAATGCAATAATAATGTTGCAAAGAAGCACACACACGTCGATGATGATATGAGGATGGCACAGGAGATGATGATGATGAGATGAGCCTGAAATCCTCAAGTGAACAACGCCACAACTGCGTGCATTCTCTGTACGAGAGCAATAATAATCATACACATGAAAAGCATATATGTATGCTAGAAGACGATGCAGCTCTCAGTAATTTTTGTTTCTACAGTTGAAACGGTAGAAGAACTCACAATATTCTACACTTTCCTAAGATGATCGGATGGATGGTGGTAGTTAAAAATGTCTTGTTGTTGGTTGAGAAAAAAGTTAGTAAACCAGAAACCTCCCTCACTACTTAAATGACTTCTTTCTTGGAAAGGAAACTACTTGGTTGTTTAAGGAAGAAGATGATGACGATGATTTTGTGACCTCATCGAATCCTCCACATGAATTTTCAATAAAATCTGAACGATATGCCAGTAAATAAGTAACTGTTTACTTTGTGTATATTTATGTACTTGAAACGCATATCATTAAAAATGTGAAGATATATATCAATTTTTAACAAGGCAAAACGTCTTCTGACAAGAAACAAGTAAACTCTTTCAGAAACTTAATGATCTTGAAAGAAGAAGAGAAAAAACGTCAGTGGGATTGGTTATAAGCTTTTCTGGCAATTACACTTTCCTTTTTTCTGCTTATTCCAAATTTCTTTTTAGGTTTATAATACTTTCCACAAAAACATGTACGGTTTTGTCTTGTCGTGTAATGTAAGCTGGTATTATTATTTTTATTATTGATTTGCGGAATCAACTTGATAGTCAGTATCTATTGCAATTACACTAGTTAGTTATCCGCCAGCAAGCTAACTTATTATTGTGCAGCAGCAAAACAAAGTGTGCGAGATCGTGAGCTTGTTTCCCTCACTCTCTCGTTCTGACCACCACATTCACTCACGTCAAGTCAGAAACTGACTTGAAACTCGAAGCTCATGTAAAAGGACCTTCTTCTACATGGTATTTAGCTTTAGCTCCGTTTACACGGTTTGGCTCCACACACCATCCATCCATACACTCTTGCTGGATGACATTCAGCGGCAGCAGCAGCACCAGCTACAACATCAACCAACCAACCAACCTAACAAGTTAGAAAATAAAGAATCGAGAGAGCTGAGCTGTGTGTGAAATGGTAAAATACATTGGTGGAGATAATAATAATATATATTATTTTTTATATGGATGCAGTGAGTGAGTAAGTTTTTGGGAAGAAGAGGTTTAGTCTTTAGAGCAGAACACCCCTTCTCGGCCAACAATACGGCAATCATGTAGGCATTCATACTCGTCCACACATACACACAAGTTCGCTGCTGCTGTTGCAATAATAATAGTAGTAGTAGTAAATGCAATGCATCTGTGAAGTAAATAAGTTAGGGTAAAAGCATTATTGTATTATTTTCTGTGCTTCAACAACAGTGACGCATTTGGGTAGACGAGATCTTTCCTCTTTTTTCTTGATATAATAATAATGCCTACACATAAATATATATTATAAGGTAAAGTTTTGTGAAATAGCTGACACTATTGTCGTTGAATGTACATATACAAGATATATACAATTGCTCATAAATACATACATACTTTTTTACCTCCTCACACATTATTGTATATAGGCACCACTGCTTATACACCTATGCATACGCACAATTGTAAAACTATTAGGGTGGTTTCTCTCGTTATGCCTTACGCATACTG
>JAHZMT010000885.1:0-10220 GCA_027743785.1 Sinhomidia bicolor | reverse complement strand
ACGTTAAAATTACCTATAGAAATTTATTATGACATTTTAGAGCAAAGCAGAAAGTTCACAGCAAACTTCAGCAAGCCCATATAAGGATTTCTGAGAAGAATCTCAAGCATACGTAATAGCAATAAATTGGTAGTTATGTGGAATAGTAAATTAGCGACAGCAAAAGCTGTTAAATAATTAATTGACTAACCAAAATAGTTTAAAATTTCAGAAGGTACATTAAAAAGGATTCAACATATTGAATTATGTTCAAAAGTAAAAACAAAAAAACCCTTTAAATGTTTTAAAACTTGACTTTAGAATCTGACTTCAGATTTTTTTTCATTAGCCACGATCAGGTCGTGAAAGTTTTTAACTGTCAACATTGAGTGGGGGCATCCAAAATTTTACCAAGACTTTCTCTGGTCACCGTTATATATTTATTGTCGAAAATAGAATTTGAGGAGCTGTTTTAGCTTCTGAAATATCGTGTTCACGAAGAGACAGAAAAAAACTTTCGTATAAAGTAAATAGCACAAAAGCTTTTGATACTTAACGAGCTTTTCTGTTCATCTTTTTTGAGTTGTATGTAATATTTAACTTTTCTCTTTTTTAACACACCTATTTCTGTTATGTAATCTATGAATGCTGTTGATGTAGTAGTTTTATATAGGTTCCAAGGTCATAATTATATAATTATTTTTTTAAACTTTCCTTTCCCTTAGCTTCTTCTACGCCTGAGATAGCATTATTGAGGAAAAGCTTCTTCCATTGTCATTCTTTCCTTTGACAGAAACTTTACAAGGAAGTTATGTGATCAAAGTTCAGTACTACATTACCCATGAAAAAATTGAATGCAGAATATGTATTATTTCCAAATGAGAAATAAAATTTTCCACAGTAAATTGCTAGAGAGCGTCGTTTCCTTCAACTTTATTTCGTAAGAAGTTTTCATTCCATTCCATTCCATACCATAATTACACGCATAAAATAGAAGGAAATGAACACACTTTCAGTTCAACAAAGACAGCTTTTACTAAGAAAGTGAGAGATGATGTAGGCATTTTAAATAAATGAACGGAAAGGGACCATACACGTGACGATAAATGCATAACCAGGTTATAAGCGTAAAAATGTTGGTAGCATTTTTTTTACTATTCACCACAACACCATTCAAGCTCTCTGAACATGAAAATCCATGAATGAAAATAATATGAATTGCTATAGTAGAACTTTGATAGAAAAATTGCACGGTTATTTGCAATGCAACCGTTCTAAGAAAAGTTTCCTAAATATCGGCTAGTCAATCTGGTTATAATAGTTAACCTGTTTGCGAGACAACGTGAGCCGGATGATGTATTCAAAGTAGATATTTTTAGAACTGTGTGGTCATCAAGTAAAACACGTGCGCGTAGACACACAGGGACACGAGGTGGTAAGGAAGATTGTAACAGAAATAAATTTAATAGATAGTACATATAACAAGGTACACGTTAAGGCAGTCCCCGAGTGAGGATTAACTTGATGAAAATAACATTTTTCTTCGAAAAAACCTTTTAGCTGCAATAACATGGAAATGTTGATTAATTCAATTTTATGAATGAGTTACCTATATATACGATTATGCAAATACAAAGTTGGGTTATCTTTCAAAACAGCATTTTCTTCTTTTTCTGCTGACTTTTCATTAAATTTCAATTACTTTTATGTATACCTGTGTTTCTACCTTTAATATTTGCTATAAAAGAAAATTATCTTTTAAAACAGCATTTTCTTCTTTTTCTGCTGACTTTTCATTAAATTTCAATTACTTTTATGTATACCTGTGTTTCTACCTTTAATATTTGCTATAAAAGAAAAAAAACCTTATAGTACAAGGTCACAGTAAAACGAGTAAAATTCTTGTAAGTTTTAGAATACGACTAGCGATTTGATAATTACTGGCTTTTTACTGTAACTCGTTGCTTCGAAAACGATTAAAGAGGTATTTTTCTCAATGAGTAGAAGTGCTGTACACCATATATTCTATTGCTTACAAACACGTATTTGAAGGTTAAAAACTCCTGATGACTGACTGATTGAGTTGCCTCAAATTGAATCTCAAAGTGTTGATTAGTCAAACGAGAACAAAGTGTTTGCTCACACATGTGAAAACAAAATGATACTTTGTGCTTTGTGAAAATGAGTTGAGAGTGGTATGTAGTTTCATTCATAAAGACTGTGACTGTCGGACACCTTGTATAATTATATGTACAAGTTTACCGTACTAATAATTTGAAATTTCAATTTTACCGTTATTTAATTAAATTTAGAAGCCGGATTCCTTAAAAAATCAAATAAAACTAATTTTTGCGTGTTTAAAAGCGTGGGTTAAATTTTTTAAGCTTTTTAAATTTAGGTATAAAGGTGGTGTTTAATATTTTGATTATGATAGTATATCGTATATAATGTTTGGAATGATGATAAATGTAGAGTAGAGTTTCATATGTGCCTTTTGTGTTATTATTCTTCTGTCGGCAGTACAGTAGGGTATCTTTCTTCTTCTGGTTCCTATCAGTTTTAATAGTCGCCTAGTCACTACATATGGGATCCCACTGGCGTCCTATAAACACACGATAAGCAACGAAAGAAAAGTAAATTCTCAAGTACTTGCATTCTTCTTCTATTTTATGAATATGAGCAGCGGAAAATCCCATTATTTCAAGTGCAATTCAATTTAGCAACAACAATAAAATTACAGGTGCCTTGTCTGGAGTGCCTCTTTATCAGAAGTATTCTCAGATTCTCGTCTGGAAACAATAATTTTTAAAAGTAAAAACCGCTTGTATTTATTATTTCATTTTCTTTGTTATTATTGCAATGAAGATATATTCAATTTTGCGGGTCAATAACTAACGAGCTGGAGGCAGTCGAGGCTTCACTGATAGCATATGCATATGCCTACATACAAACAGAATAAGCTGCATGATATTTCCTCAGGATATTTTCACGTTGTTATCTCTGTATGAAAAAAATAGCTGCTGGCATTTGAATAAAAATGCGGTCCAGGTGAAAATAAAAAGCTGCATTATACTATGACAGTACAAAGAATCTACAGCTCAGGAAACTTTCTGAATGAAGTAAGCCGCTGCGCTGTAATGCTTTGCTTCTTTGTCTTCAAAGCAAACTTGCAAAATTGACCTTTTTGTTTGGAATAATGAGAGATATTGGACAGAAAAATTTTGTAGCAACCTGCAAAGAAGATGGATGGAGATGAAGTACATCCGCGTACTTTAATTTTAGACTGCATGTTTGATCTGTCCGATAGAAAAGTTTCAATCGTGTAGTTTCTTCTAAACACTAGCAAAAGGCAAACGGAGCAAAAACTGCATTCTGTCTAGTTTAAAGAGTCAAGTGAAGATGCTGCGATGATGTGGAAGCTTTAGTAAGCTTATATATAAACGGGGTGACTTGAGCCAAGTTGTACATAAAACATTATACATTTTTAACAAGTTCATTCTTTTTTGCACGTTATGAATGAACTTTGAGTTTTGTGCACTTAGAAAGCAGTCCAACAGTATGAAAATTCCAAGTAATTGAAAATTTTATACAAACAATTGGAATCCAACTATTACCCAAACCAACCGTGGCAAGGTAAAATGCGTAGCACTTGCCTTTAAATAATTTATTACACTGTACTATGGGAAATGACTATAATGTCTATTTATGTTACGACGCTAGATCATAATGGAACTTGCTTTCGGTTAAATGCGGTCCAGTACTCATAAAAAACTTAATAAAAAGTTTAAGCACGTTTAACTTGGAACATTTAAGCAATAGCAGATCTAAAGTGTTTTCCGTGTTTAAAAGTAGAATGCATTTTCCGAGTAATTTGTAATGTAATGTCAGAATTATTTTTAATTAATTACGACCAGAGGAGCACTAACTAAGATAAGAACACAGTTTCTCTATTGACAGTATGATCAGAATGCTGATCTAAACAGCTTTTTCTGTAGAACATTGTTTTATTCAACGTGGCTGGAAATTTTGATTTTTTTTTGAAGAAATCTTGTTGTGTATTTTGCTGAATGAGACCAGCTGCCGACTTTCTAAAGTTTAGGGAACCTTTAAGCTGACCACTGCTCAAGACAGTAAAAAGACTAAAAACGTCAGAAAGAGAATTAACGTAAATAATATAATTTTAATGTGTAGAAAGCAGTCTGCACAATGCTTTACTTTATTGCACAGCTATTTACTTATACTAATATCTTATATTATTTAATGTACTTTTATCGAGCAAATTGAGTTTTTCCCAGAGATAGTATAAAATTCAAGAATAATTTAGGTGACCTCCGGACTCTATGTGTGAACTCGTTTGTTATCAAAAGCATATACCATGACTTTGGGAAAGTTGAAAATAGTAACCTTGATGTCTATGTCTAATGCACGTTCTGAAGCTGCTGGCAAAAGCACTGTTGGCGGCATTCAAACATTTGTACTTCCAATATAATTTACGTACATCATGTATAACGAGCTTTACAACCTTATTTATCACTCACAACAGTGGATGATAAAGACATTTGTCTATGATGAACATGATGTTATGATTTTGAGTAATGATCAAAAAAATATTTCCGATACAGAAGAAAATTCAAACCAGTATTTTACAGAATTACAAAGTTTAAATGAAATAATCATATTAATCGAGCAATAATTTGGGCACAATTTTATATTTTTTCCTTTACTTTCGTCTGCACTTTTATTTTTCAGAAAGTTTCCACTTTGCCCAAAATAGTACAGCAAATGTGAAAAATGGAAAGCGAAACTGTTAAATAATTTACATCAGATTGCAATTAGATGCCCTTCACAACATAAACAACGATTAGATAGAGCAAATGTGATTTATGCGACAAGTTAGAGAAAATTTAATTGCTGCGATAGAGAAAAGTTCTTATATATTCTCTCTTAATTCTACAAAACAATTAATAAATGGTTTTACAGTATTACCTATTCAGCATAATTAATGTGTGATACGGTGGAATATTTTTTTCTCTGAAACAGCAGTGTTAGGCTCATTGAAAGACACAACTTGATTACTAGTTGTTATCCATTTCACCCAAAAGCAATTATATAAAAATTCTTTTAAAATATTACAAAGTCTACTGCAAAATTTTAATACAAGTTTGGTGGACACTTCAAAAATCAATAAACATATCGATAAACCAATTCCTACAAACATCAACACAAATAGAACCAAAATGTTTCCACTCATTGTGGCCCTCGTGGGCATTTGTCTTTCCGAAGATTTACCATGCATATTATTTACAAATCCATTGGTTAAACTATCGAACCAATCCAGAATTCCGCTCTCCTGGAAAATCCTTATTCTTTTGATTAAATAAGGTGGCACATCGCCTTTCAATAAAAATGCCTTGTAAGCTCGAAAATATGTTTCACCCGTGCCAACATCAAGATTGTAAGCGTTAGCGGTTGCACTTGTCTTTTTATAAATTTTAGAGAGAGCTGCTGCCGGCAACAGCAATGCTGTATTGTTACAAGTTTGGAAGATTTTGTAAAGAAATGTTTCTTCCTGTTCATGATACTGTTTAACAAACAAGTCATCTATGCCATCATTCTCAGCGTTATGTTTTTGTAGAATTGATTCCACAACTTGTTTAAATAGTAACCACGTCTCAGAATGTAGTGCTGAATGATTGTAAACAAAGTCTTCCAAACTAGCCTCAAATTGCTCCTCCTCTTTAATGGAAGTGTACAACGTACTAACCTCGGAAACAGCTGATATTGACGAGCAAAATTGGACGTAATGACCATGCGGAATGTCGTAGTGTGACTGGCGGCATTTTGCGTAATATTTGTTTAAATTTAAAGCAATGCTCTTTCCTCTAGTGTAAATGCTAAAGTTTCTACTAGTTAGTTCTTCAAATGTGTTAATTGAAACCCGATCTATTGGCAATATCATTCGGTACACGTTATCATTTCTCCACGCGTTACTTAGAACTATCGACGCCAATGACAGGGCGGTTGTGATCACACAAAGTTTTCCTTGATTTTGCTTTGCTCTGTCCGTAACGTCCTGCTCCAAGAAAACTTTTAATATCATTTCCAAATCATTAATCCAAGAAATTTGTTTGGTCATTAGTTGCCGTACAACAATAACAAGTAAGGTTGACAGAATAACCAGTATCCATGTTGCTTCATCGTACACATCAATTAATTCCGAAAATGCGTATCCTTTCGACGTAGATGCCCCACAAGCGATAAACCTGAGTCCACTTTTGGTGTCCAAACTGACAAATCCATACCCCTGGAATACGTATCCTGTGTTGATTTCCGCGTGTAGCTGAAAGTAGTCTGGTGTTTTTGTGTACTGGATTTGTTCTGATGTAGTCGAAATTAATTTTCCATTAGAGCACATTTGCAGCGAGTCTGAGTCGACAGCGTACGTGTAGTTTCCAAGGATTACAGCCCATGAGTGTGCACTGAAAAGGGCAGTTTTATATTCTTTTCCGGCTGACATGCTAATAACATGTGATAGTTTAGGCAGCACACAACTCAGCATAGTGTCATAGAATAGATCAATATTATCCTGAGTGTGAAAATTTTGTTCAACCCTTAAACTGAGTTGACTTCTTGGTAGTGGATACGCAAAATACTCTAATGTATTTAAATATTCCGACAGTGGGCTATATTGTATTGGTATTAATTTAATGTACTGACAAGTCGGGCAGTAAACATTGAATTTTGTGGTGTTCCAATAATCCGATGCAAACAAGATTACTTCACGACTAATTGAATATCCTTTATGCAATTCCGAGCTTTTCGTCCACTCTAGCTTTTCTCTCAACCATTGGTCGTCGGTGATGTTCCAAAGAAAAATGTGAGCAAAAACTGTACTTGTAGGAAATACATCTTTTAAAAGTGTTGATTGACTATAGGCTTCAATAAAGATTGGGTATGGCAATATAAACGTACTTTTCGTCCTTCGCGTTACTACATACTTTGGTGGATACAAAGATAGCTGAACTTCACAATTCCATGGTCTAGTTTGCAAAGTTTTTGTGAAAATATGTAATTTAGAGACTGAACTTTGCAAAAAGTATTTCAAATCTTCTTTACTATTAAATCTGGCGGTGGTCTCTACCTTCCCCATTGGTTGTGTAGATGGCAGCCAAATTATATTAGACACAGTTTTGGGGGCTTTGTTACCTTTCATAAAAACGGAAGGAACAAGCTCACGTAATACAACAGGAGCTGTCATCTTAAACGGTAAATTAAGTTTATGATAGTTATCAAGTAGCAGGAAACAGCGATGGAGTTCCTTCACTGACAAAAGCATTGATATTGCTTTGTGCTCAAAATTTTGCAAATAAAGTGTTTCCTGTTTGCTTTTCTTGTGTAGGCGCGCAAAAGGTAGTAGTTTGGGGGACAAGCTTCCATTGTATTGCTTATAGAAATTTTCAAAATGCATAGTGTGATACTCAATCCATCTTTTAGTATTTTGATGTTCAAAAATGCCTGTCGTTGCCCAAGTACAAAGCAAAACCCAGCGGAATAACATGTTTACTCTGAAAAAAATATCTTGTAGGATTTCAAAAAATATATTTTGGTTTCTCAACGGGTACAAGACGATAAAGGATGAACTTGAGTATTACCCTGAAGTTGTTTGGAGAATCTCAAGAGAAATTCAATAAAAAAAATTGTTCTTGCGACTGAATAATTAAAATATCATTTTCTCTTCTCATGAGCAAGTAGGCAGCTAATTGTTTTTTACCAGTTTAGAAGGCTTAAAGTATGTATACCTATTATGGCAAAACAATCAGTAAGAGGGTATTGGTAACATCTAATCGATAAAATAAATTTATTGATTCCAAAGCATATGGAATCAATAAACTAGAATTCTCAATATTCTCAATAAAAAATTATTCTAGCAGTTTTTTCCTGTTCTTTTTGACTGAAATAATTATTGGAATACGAAAACTGGAGGAAAGTTAAGTACAACTTGCGATTTTACAATCATGGTGACTAACAAAGGAAAAAACAGCACAGGACAAAAATTGGTATGGAATAAATATAAGTTTTTTGGTATATTTATGCTCTTCAAGCCACCTGTAATAATCATAGTCTAAATTTTAGATTAGAACCATGCGTTTTATATACTTAATTTCCGTACTGGTTAACAAAGTCTCTGTGATCTGTGAACTAAATATTAATAGTTCTTGCCAAGTCCTCCTTTTCTGCGAACCGTCGTTTTCCAACTGTGTAATATACCTAAACCTAGGCCACTCTTTACAATTGATAATTTTGTATTTTTTTACTATTTTCCTCACACTGCAGAAAAAGAAAGTCTAGAATTTCCTTCTGTACACAACGTATTGACCGGAAACGAACCCACAAAAATCTATCCAGTTCTTTTCCGGTGATTTGTACTGGATGCTCTAAATCACAGCATTTATGGCAACCTTATCCAATCCACAACATCCGCAATCTCTCATACCCCGCATTTATACCTCCTACAGGAAAGGTTGATGACCGTCTTTCTAGGCCATCATTACAACTGTTTGTTCTATGACGCCTAACTAAACTAATCTATTTCAAAAGAACACATAATAATCAAGCACTCCATTTCCTTCTTCTCCTATTTCTCCGGTGCTTACGCTTTCATTTATTTATACTAAATAACCCATTTTATAATGTTGTAAACATAATAATCTTTAAATTCGAGAATTATGCAATAGTCTGGTATGCAATTTGGTTTTGCTGATGGCATTTATACAGCAAGCATGTTCCATTCAATCTTCTCCTGTTGCAGTTTACAATGTATGCATATATAACTGACGAAGACTTTATTAGCACCATTATTTTGAGTTGTTATGTTATGTTATGAGTTATGTTGAAGCATCTTGAGATAAGAAGTTTTTGGTTTCAACATAATAACACGTTTTCAGGTGAAAGCCATTGTCAAGCCAGTTTTTTAACGATTTTTAATGCCCACTAATAATAATAATGATTGTAAAAACGCAGATATTTACAAAAGTTTCGTAACCACTACCATTGCTTTATAGATGCATAAATGTCAAACGTTTCATAAGCAAGCATTTATGGACGTGTAAGCCGTGTCAACTGTTTCTACACAAAAACATATATACCGTGTGTGCAATTCCGACAGAACAAACCTAATGCGGTAGTAAATTCAATTTAGTAAAACTTAAAAGAGGTAAATCTTATAACTCAAATGTTTTCAAGATTACAATTTTACTGCACAATTGTTTTTGCAAAATTGAGTATTTGAAACGATGTTTTTAAGTTGTTATTTTTACAACATAGCAGTAGTTATAAAGCTTTTTTTGTTTTTCTGAAAGAGTACTTGACACAAAAAAGAATAATGTAACTTTGTAGGTTTCACAATCTTGTGAAAAAATGCTGTTTCTGGTTTCTTTTTCAAAATAAGAACATGTAACCAGTTGCGTATCACACAGACAAACAATGAAAGGAACATTGAGCAGATGTGTATAAGATATATTGCTAGACATAGCCATCACAAAAAGAAAGTTCCCTTGTGCATTCTCCGCTGGGTTGCAGCTCTGCTTTCTCCCTGTTTCTTTATGGAAAATTGTGACAAAGATAAAGCTACATATGTAATTTGCGATATATTTTACTTTCTCTTTCACATTCTGAAAATAAAGCAACTATGTGATCTCGTTTTGCATTGTATATTTCATGGAAATATAAGTTAGAAAATGTAATATGAACTTTTGCCAAAAAAATTACAAAATACATAAGTATTTTTGTACAAAAGAGATTAGAGTCTATGAATTTATTATTTCTGCCTATGCGGAAGCAAGCGAATGGAACATGTTCATTCAAAAGAAAATTTAGCAAGTTTTTCTGCAACCCATTCAATGAAAACTTACAAAACAAAATAAAAAAAATAATTGCCTTGAATATTCGCCCACTTCTAAACAGCAATCAACAAAAACGTTATGATATCACGGAGAAACTTTAAAGAAAGTCTTCAATCATTTGGAGCATTTCTCAAATGTCAGAACTAACGGACATCCTAACGTACCGCCAGTAGTTTGATATGTTCGCCAAATGTATTTTCAAGTCTGTCAACTTTTTATGCATGAACGTTTTTGAAAATAAAACAAACAAAAAACATTTGAGAAGAACATTTTTTATTAATAAATAGGCTACAATAATGCTGACCTATATTTTTGTAATGTAAGCCAATAAAGAGATGC